>RDRW01000027.1:72500-305000 GCA_007896445.1 Puccinia hordei | reverse complement strand
ACAGCTCGAGGCTTCCCAGGAGAACCGGAAGGCGCCGCCGTCCAAACGTGTCCAGACCCACACACTTGCGGCGAATCTGGCCTCATACTTTTCTCCAAGTGACCATGCTTATCTCCGGCTTAAAAGTGCTTTGCAAGACTGCTGGGCCCTTTGACACATGGAGCAACAGGGCAGTGAATGGCAGCCTCTCCCCCTGGACGAATCTTTGGTGCATACTGCCCATCTTGCATTCCAACGAACTTATGAAAACCTTGGAAGTCACGCAAAGGATGGATCAAGCCCCCAACCAAACACCTCCGGTCTCAAGGTCCTTGGTCTATACTTCACGGGGGCTATGTCAGCCTTGTGTTACATCTGCGGTCTCCAGGCACCAACAAGACCAAAGTATAAAACGCTTGATGAGTGGCCAACATTAAACACGCGGGAGCAAATGCGGATGCTTGCTGGTCTCCTGGTTTTTGGTCCAACAACCGCCTTTGTCACTAACAAATACGGGTCCGAACGTCCGACTACTTCAAATGCTTTGGCCTTATTGGAATTTGGCGCCAATGTTCTGAAACATAAGGTTGATAGTGGTAATACTTCAGTGATGCCTCACGGGACTTTGGATAACCTCCGATTATACTTTCTCAACTTTTTGTGCTCCATGGGATTTAACCGGATTGGTCATGATGGTTTGCCAATGGTTGATTGGAAAGAAACCCATGAAGAGTTTCACAAATGTTTTTCTATTCAAAACCTCCAAGTTTTGTTTTCCCAAGATATAGAAATAGCTGTAGCCAACTACCACTTCTGATATATGTACCGGGGGTTTGTTTTTTCTTTGGTTTCCCTTTTATTTCTCATTCACATGCCCTTGAGTTGTAATTTCCACCACTGTCTTGCTCATCCACTTGAATGAAACATCAGACTTAAGTGTTTTTTGAAATATAACCCAAACAGAGTATTATTAATAGGCATCCAAGGAGTACTCATGTGGGTTTGTGGTTTCTACCTTATTGAAGGTAGGTTGTGGCCAATTCTTGATGATATATCAGCATTAAACTATAGATTATCCAGAATTGGGCTATTGGGATTCCTTAGTGGTATCATAATTATTATAGGGCATTAAGGAACAAACCCGGTTTTTTCCGCGTTTACACACAGTTTTACGCAGCAGCAACCTCAAATTTGCTGCGCAGCACACCCGGTTTTCCGCTTTTAAACTCTTTTTTTTTTATTTATTTTTTTGCGGGCGGATTTTGATTTTTTTTCAACATTTGAAAAATGTTTAATATACTTCGAGGGGTGTAGAAATTTATGGTAATTTTTATTTCCCAAAAAAACAATGTCTTCTATTTTTTTTTGCCCATTACATATCAGTTCAGGAATGTAATTCAGGCGTATATTCACCATTTGTAAGCATTTTCTAGCTGTTATCAGTAGTGTTGATAACAATTTCTCTTTCTTATACGTATTATTTGTGTGCTAATAAATTATTAACTTGCAATTATGTCTCTTGCTTTTTATTTTATTTATTTATCTTATTCATTTCATTTATTCTAGGGCATTAATAAAAAAACCCAGTTTTTTCCGCATTTACACCCAGTTTTCCGCATTTACACCCGGTTGTTGGTTATTTAATAAACAACATGTAACACTCCAAAGCATCATGCAATGTACCATACCTCTGTGTATAATTGTATTTCCATTTCTTTGTCATGAAATCTGATAAGAAGTTAATTTTATAATCAGTATTTGTTTCCAATGACTTCTGCACCCTCTAAAGTGTATGAATCCATTTAAAAACTCCCTGAATATCTTGAAAGACAGACGCGAAGTTGTTTGGAAATAAATTGAGTCCAAAAATCATCAAAATCCAACCAGTGATTTAAAAAAAAAAACTGTTATTCACATTAAATTCTACACCCCTTAAAGTGCTTAGAAAAAGTTTAAAAAATGTGAAAATGTTGAGAAATCCTGGAAATTAAGCTGTGAGGATTTTTTATGACACAACCGGCGGGATTGGCCAAAAAAAAAAAAACCATGGTTTTTGAGCAAAATAGAAATTACCATGAAAGTCTAAACCCCTGTAAGTATGAGAAATAAATTTAAAACTTTGAAAAATAATGGAAATCCGCCCGCAAAAAATTGGATTAAAAAAAAACCGGGTGGATTGGCCAAAACAAGTAGAAGACACAGTTTTTTTGCAAATTAAATATTACCACAAAGTTCTACACCCCTTTAAGTATAATAAATAAATTTAAAATTTTGATAAATAAATAATGTTTACTGGTTTTACTTATTTAAAATGCCGCCCTCCATATTTTTGTTTTGTTTTGTTTTGTTTATATTCCTTGTTTTGATTGTTTATTTTATTTGTTTTAAATAAAATATCAAATGAGGATGATTGGGGAGGTCACGCGCATCAAATGCCGCGCTCCACGTGCTATTTGCTTCAAAATTAACAATACAAAAAACCCGGTGTAAATGCGGAAAACCGGGTGCACTGCGCAGCCGCAGCTGCGCAGAAAAGCGGGTGTAAACGCGGAAAAACTGGGTTTTTTGATTAATGCCCTTGTTATATTAAAGGCCCTTTTATTAATATTAATAAAATATTAACTTATCATTGCGTATGTGTCATTTGTTATTGTCACATCTTATAAGTATTATTTATTATCATAGAGTAACCTGAATTATTCATGTGTTAGTTAATCAACGTATTATTAATTTAAGTATACCATTTATTGTAAAGATTGATTGTAGTTTAATCATACTATATTATCACTCTATTATTTATTATCACAGAGTAGCCTGAATTATTCATGTGTTAGTTAATCAAGGTATTATTAATTTAAGTATATTTAAATTAAGTATATTATTTATTGTAAAGATTGTAGTTTAATAATACTATGTTATCACTTCTTAAAGTCATAATGATGAATTAATAATACTAATAATATTCACTAGAGATCTTAAAGGAATAATATCAAAGAATAATAAGAATGGTAAATATTAATAAGGATAATAATAATTAGTGTTACTTGCAGTAACTTGGTACATTTAATCATTTAGGTATCAAAGAGTGAAGAGTAGTGGAAGGGGAAACACAGTCTAGCCAAGCAGCTGCTGGGCTCTTGTGAAATAACCGGGAGACTTTAGGGAGAGGAAAGGGAATCGTGGGGGTCCACTTGACTATCACACGTATCCAATGATTATCATTGAAAAATGATAAGAAGAGGGCTGGCAGCGGTTTAGGGTCCGGGGGAACAGTGGCGGGAATATATGTGGTGCTCCCGCCTGTTCTGCTGAGGAAGACAAATGGCCGGTTATACGCATTGGCCAGAATCGGTCCCACATCCAACTTGCTCATCCATTTGTTCATGGGGACTGATCCACGTGGGTCAGTCACCTGAACATGTCCGTAAGCGCGGTCGAATTCTGAAGGCCCCCCAAGGTATCTTGTCCAATGTGCCTTGTTCTTTTCCATCTCTTCTAACACATCCTTTCGCACTTGGTACCACCCATTGGCCTTAGCGTAGGGACCCTCTGGTCTATCTGCTGCCAATGCATGTGCCACACATGCATAACCACAGTTCCCATCACCTGCAGGGTTATAAGTGGAATGCAGGTATTTTAAGATCCATGGTGGAAGCTCCGCCTGACAAGAATGATGATGAGAAGTTGGTTATCAGTTAGAGTCAGTGCATTCCTCCTGGTCCGTGTCAAGCTTGAGTCACTCACTGCAACATCAGGGTTGGTATTCCCCTGTCTTGTTCGGCCAGCCTTGGGTGCAACCTCAGCATCTACATGCCGGTCCTATGAAACATACAATGGAATCAGACCCTGATAATCTAATGTCAAAGTTATAGTACTTACCTTGGCTGTCGGGGGTGAATGTAGCCTGGCCTCACCCAGCAACTGATCATGAGAGCTTGAGGCTTTTCTTGAGGCTTCTAGAGGTGACAGCAGCTTTTCCTCAACCTGCATCTCAATAGATGAGGAGGAATCCACTGGGGGATCAGTTTCTTCATCTGATTGCCCACCTTGTGCGTCAGATTCTGCCACTGATTCCCCATCTGTGGCATCAGATTCTTCTTCTGATGCCCCATGTGGGGCATCAGATTCTTCATCTGATTCCCCATCTGGGGCATCAGAATCTTCATCTGAAACTGCATCTGCAGAATCAGAATCTTCATCTGTTACACCATCCTTACTACCATACTTGGGCTGCCACGTTTCCTTGCGCCGTGATGTTCCTGAACTGGAAGACCCCCGATTCCGTTTCCCAATAGTGAGGCTGCCAATTCGTGGGGGGTGAGTTCTCTTGACTGCTTAGTAAGTCCATCAGTTATCAGCCTCTTAAAAAGACATGCAATAAAGTTGCTTACGCATGAGTGTCTCCACACTCGGTAGCTCATCCAGGTCCCCAGAGGAAGAAGCCGAGGTGTCCAATGGAGCCTGCGCGCGCTTGGACTGTCGCTTACCCCCTTTTCCTTTTGATACACCGGCCTTCTGTCTTGCTTTCCTTGCCTGCGCCTTTTGGATTTGCGCTTCCACAATTTCTGCATGGGTGTCATCGCGCTTTTGAACTCGCCCACTACCCTTTCTCTTCTTCCACGGCCTTTCCAGTTTGTGTTTCACTCGGATAGGATCAGGCTCTGCAAGCGGAACCACGTGTGTGTTTGCATGGACCCTTCGTAATTTTTTCATTGTTGCTTCTAACGCCGAGGGGTGGTGGGACGCCAAGATCTCCTGCTTGAAATCCTCAAAATCGTTGTCAAAGTCGTACAGTGGTTCATCAAGAGCCTGCAATGAACATAGATGAAGATTAGCTAGGAGGGACATGAACAAGTCATACATCAGGAGGACTCACTGGACCGTCAGGGTTATAGGCCAGATGCCACTGGACATGGAAATCAGAAGGCTCCACATCTCCCTTCCCCTGGACCAAACATTCAATAGTGTGCGAACACGGAATGCCCAAGCCAGCCTGGAAATTACCTTTGCATTGAAGGCTGGGATCCCCAGGCTTGGATTTCTTCATCTTGATGAACGTGTTGTACTGAGACAAGGCCAACTTGAGCGCATGACAGGAGATTTTGCAGCTGAGGGACTTGAAGGCATTTGGTAGTCCGGTTAATCCCTTCTGTAACTCGTGTGCCAGGTTCGTGGGGGCTGTGTCAAGTTGTCGGTCCACTGCTGCAGCAATTGTAATGAAAAGTGTTGCAAAGTCGCACCTAGCCGACGTCACATAGGTTTTCAGCCAGCTGTGGGCAGATTCACATCGTGACGAAGTCAGATTTCCTAGATGGGGTGTCATTCCGGCCCACGCATTCATGAACTTCTGTCGCTCGCTCCAGACGTTCTTGTACAGGTATTCGTAGACGTTAGTTCGAGTGACTAGGTACCGTGTCAGTTGAGCCCAATTTGAGTTGCAGGTGTCCTCATTGGGGGCATGTGCGACCTCATGCCAGAGCCTCATGAATTTGGCCCATTCTTCGCCATCGCCAGCAAAGGCTTGCTTGCAGTTTGTCACAATGTTCCGATCGATGTGCCACATGCACAAGTTCGCGGTTGCATTCGGAAAGTGCTTTGAGATAGCATTACGCAGTGCCGATTTCCTGTCTGTCACAAAGACCTTTGGCGCGTGGTCAGCGTCCCATATAGATCTATGGGTATCACACAGGCACCGGAGTACAGTCAGTTTATGATGAGAATAGGTGATTAGTCAAATATACCACCCACTTCAACTTATCAAGAGCCCATGAGTAGGCCTCATTCTTCTCGTTTTGCATCAAACAAAAACCAATCAAAAAACTGTGATTGGTTGCAGTTTGGCCAACCACATGCAGCAGGGGGTAGTTGTTCAGGTTTGTCTTGTAAGTGCAGTCAATGTTGACCACATGGTGGAACCTGCGAGCAAGAAGCAACGATCCTGGGTGCGCAAACCACAAGTAAAGGAGCTTGCCGTCTGTGTCGTAAACGTCCTCGTGTGTCCAATTGGATTTGTTGAGGCAACGTAGGAGGTACTCGATTGGGGTGTTGCCAGCCCTCTTCTCTGCCCTCAGTGCCTGCTTTGTGTTGTATATCGTCCTGTTGGTTACAAACCTTCCCTCACTGCTAGTAAGGAGTCTAGCAATTGCCTGGGGTTGCATTCCAAGAGACGATAAGCGAGCAACCTCAGTTTGGCCTTTGACAGAGAGCTTCTTGTGGATGACTACATGTTCCAGATCGATTGGACCATGATTGTGCTCAATCGTCTTTCGGCATTGGAGTTCCCATGGTGCATCCTTGAGTTTTACTGAAGTCGGTTTGTGGCCGGATATTTTGAAGCAGCACCCCAGTCGCTTATTCCTAGATTCTCGAAACCGGATAGCATCAACTGAGGTTTGGTCTTCCCCGGCAACTGTGCATGCAAAGTAGATGTTCTTGTCCCGCTTGGAAGCACAAACTTTCAGAGCGTAACCATGCTCGTGGGCCCATGTGGTGACAAAGTGTTTGAGATCAGTGACACATGTGAAAAGGAATTCGGGTGGTGCATCCATTGCATCTGGAAACACAAGCAGTTCAGCCAGTCTGCCTCAAGTGGGCGAATTAAGAAACTAGAAGAACTTACTGCCAACTGAATAATCATAAGATTGTACATCTTCAGATTTCATCAACACTTTATGCGGTTGATTGGCGGCGGGTAACATTGCGGGAGCCAGTGGTGAACGTCCTAAAGGATTGAGCGGGTATACTGGAAGATTGACTAGGTAAACATTAGGTCTTGGTAAGATGAAAACAAGGTGGAGAAATATTTGAAGACTCACCTTCAGCCACAGTTTGAGGGACTTGAGGGCTGAAAGTTGCAGGGGGAAACGGTTGAGGGCTGGGTGGTGCAGGGTGATACCTGCCGGGAGATGTAGCCGTGACGCTTGGGTATTTTACTGGGAGATTGTGCAGGTAAACATTAGTTCTTGGTAAGATGAAAACAAAGTGGAGAAGTATTTGAAGACTCACCTTCAGCCACAGTTTGAGGGACTTGAGGGCTGAAATTTGCTTGGGGAAACAGTTGAGGGCTGGGTGGTGCAGGTTGATACCCGCCAGGAGATGTAGCCGTGATCCTTGGGTATTTGACTGGGGAATTGAGTAGGTAAACATTAGTTCTTGGTAATATGAAAACAAAGTGGAGAAGTATTTGAAAACTCACCTTCAGCCACAGTTTGAAGGACTTGAGGGCTGAACGTTGCTGGGGGACACTGTTGAGGACTTGGTTGTGCAGGTGGCCAAATTTGAGGGCTAAATGGCGCAGAGGAGGTTATTTCCCCCAGAGATGGCTGCATATCTTGCATGACAGGTATGGAAGGGACTTGATTTGTCTGCGGCGGAGCGGGCACTGATGGTTGGCCAACGGGGAAATTGTGAGAGGTTGGCAGGCCTTGGAAGTGAGTGGGTCCAAGAGTGAATGGGTTGGCCGGGTGGGACAATGGTTGGGGTCCCGGCTGCCAGTAGTTTGAGATTTGTGGTGCTTGATGGGATTGCGGAAACGGATGGGATGGTGGGGCTTGAGTTATATGAGGTGGTGCGTAGAGGGCTGGCTGAGCCAGATAGGATGGTTGGGCTGGATCAAGCTGATGGGTAGAGGCTGGAGGTCGATTGTGATAGTGGGTGAATTGAGGCAATTGTACCTCATATGGGCGGAACACAGGCTGCGCTACGGGGTGGGCTGGGGGGACAGGGTTTGGCTGGATTGCCAGTCTGTAGTTGTTGTCATTGAAGCTGTAGGTGGCTGGGTGGGCTGAGGGGACAGTAAGGGGCTGGGGGGCTTGTCCATATTGGTTGCTTGGGTAGCCATAGTTAGTTGCTAGGTGGCCTGATTGATTGATTGGAGCTGCAGGTTGGCCAAGCACGTATGAATTTCCATACGCAGAGGTTTGATTTTGATACATGTTACCAAGTGGGGCGTGAGGGTGATGGTTGGGGTCAACCTCATAGACTCCGTATGGGCGTGGAGGCTGATTGCTTGAGGAGTTGTAATGACCAGTGTGAGACATCGTTTGCTGGTGATTCGGTGAATTGTGCGGAATCTGTTTGGATTTGAATGGGAGAGTTTGTCAGCACGTGTTACTATATCTACGGTGAAAAAAAATGGAAATAGGAAGAGGTGTGTTTGAGATGGGCCACTTTTGGGGGGGATGGTGTGCGTCTGGGGCTTATATGGGGCCCTTTGAGCTCCCTGGGGGGTTTGAATAGCCCCTTTGAATGTTTTATTGCCCCTTTGGAGCATCAACGTGGGCCTGTGGGCCCACTGGAGCTGATGGGCAGAGGCTGGCCCCTTCTCAAAGCCATTGGGCCCTGTCTATTGGGCCAGTTGGGTCTTGGAGAGGGCCCTGGGCCTGTGGACTATTTTTCTCCCACAAAATTAAACCCCAAAAATTCCCTTTTTTTTTGGTTTAGTTGGGGTTTTTTGCTCATTTTTTATTTCTCATTTTGTGTCATTTTGTTCATTTTCATTTTGTTTTTTTTTTTTTTTTGTATTTTTTTTTTTTTTGTTCTTTTTTTTTTTTTTTTTTTTTGGGTTTTTTTTTTGGGTTTTTTTTTTTGGGTTTTTTTTTTTGGGTTTTTTTTTTTGGGTTTTTTTTTTTGGGTTTTTTTTTGGGTTTTTTTTTTTTTCGGATTTTCAGACTCACCGCTTTGGATCGGAGAGCGGTGGGCGGTGTTTGTTGTGGTTCTGGTTGAAAAAACCAGGACCATAAGCAAGCCCCAGTCCGGAAACAGACTCGGGCTCGCTCACGTAATCGAATGGCCCCTCCCATTCGATTACGTGAGCGGGGGGTGTGTATATCCCATACACATAATACATACATGTATTATGTGTATGGGATATACACACCCCCCGCTCACGTAATCGAATGGGAGGGGCCATTCAATTACGTGAGCGTGTGGGAGCGCACGCCAAACAATTGGCGTGCGGGTCCCACACACCAATTTTCTTTGGCGTGCAGGGCCCACACGCCAAAAAAAAAGGCGTGTGGGAACCGCACGCCATTTTTGGCGTGTGGGTCTCACACGCCCTTTTTTTTTGGCGTGTAGACCCTACACGCCAAAAAAAAAGGGCGTGTAGGCCCCGCACGCCAAAAAAAATTGGCGTGCGGGCTGGCGTTGGCGTGCGCGCTGGCGTTGGCGTGCGCGCTGGCGTTGGCGTGCGCGCTGGCGTTGGCGTGCGCGCTGGCGTTGGCGTGCGCGCTGGCGTTGGCGTGCGCGCTGGCGTTGGCGTGCGCGCTTGGCATGCGTTTATCAACGCCCCAAAGGTTTGATCTAACAAAATATTGTGAACCTCCTGATTGAGATCTTCTCTGTCCCAATCTCATTGTTTTCTGAAATGTTTTGTGCTGAAGATGTTTGGCCAGGTTTAGGTAGAAAAGATTGTTTTTTCTGCGCATATAATTCAGCTGCCTCCACCCGTTCTTTGTGGGAATTTGGTTTAGAATGCTTCAACTTATTTTGAAGTAACCAACTTCCACAAGGCTTGCAACAATAATGCTTTCCTTCAGGGATTTGGAATTCAGTGAAACCTTTTTGGATTAGAATAATAACAGTTCTCACAATTACCATCCACAGTGGAAGCAAGGTGTCTTGGCATGATTTTGTTTTGCGGCCTTGAGGTGAAGTGGCTGTTGACTGGTGACAAATTCCCAAGCAGGCTGATTTTGAGTTGTGGTGAAAATTTCATCGAATTTTACCCTTTTCACTGGTTTCTGACAGCATAAATTGTTTGAATCAGTGATGTCATTGTTTACACACAACCCATCTTTCTCTTCCATCTCACTTTCCCCGTTGCTCTCCTCTGCTCCCAATTTGAAAATCCTCAAACCTTCTCTTCCTGTCATGTCCACCGCTATTGAAGTGGAGGATGATGCTTCCAACAATTTCAAGGATCTCTACAACTCTTCTGGTAACCAAAACCAAAACGGCTCAAGTCCTCATATAGGTACAATCCACCACGAAACCAACCATACCAATCTTTTTGACAAAAACAAGAACCAGTCTGATCCTGAAGGGTCAGATAAACATATGGAAGACTTAGAAGATGATCCAATTGATATACTGATTGAGGAGCTACAAAATATCTATCATCTCAATGAGAATTTTGCTCCAATTGCTATCAAGTCTCTCAAAGTAAGTTGTGTTGAAACTCGTGCTCAAGGGCACACTCCGTTGTATGCGCCGCTCTGTGGCTGTAAACATTGAACATCATCAACTTTAACCTAACTCATCCTATCACCTTGATCTCAGTCTACTCAGCAACAATCATCCTCATCGCCACTCACTTTCATCTCATCACAACTCACTCTCATCTCATCACAACACATCAAGATCTAACGGATTCAAGACTGTATCGTAGTATCAAGACTCTCAACAAGTTCCGGCGAAGTTTTAACTTGGACCGCCTTAAATAACTTCCAACTTGGTGAGAAATGCAAATCAGCATTTCCGGATCATTACCTTTTATTCTCTTTCTATTTTTTCTCATACTAACTTCATTTTATCTTTAACATTAGTACAAGTCTTTGGATCCACAACTTCTCATCTATATTCTTTCCTCTATCGCTGTTGCCATTGGCACTAGGGTTTGTTTTCTATTTACTTTATTCATCACTCTACTTTCATTGACTGATACTTATTACCTTCAATCTTAGCTTCAATAAACTTCCTGTCTCTTTTTAACTATCAGTTGTTCTTTTTACAGATACATTATCTGTCTCAGGGTTTGTTATAATTCTTGGTTTATTTCTTCTATGTTTTTTGTTCAGATTGTTTTTCTCACATAACTATTTTTTGTAGTTTTTGGTCTTAAGCAATCTTTAAATCAATCATAGGTTATTTAAGTTGTTCTGTCTTCTCTGTTCTTGTTCCATGCTGACCATCTGCTCATCAGTGCCCGCAAGACAAAAGATATGCAAGAACTATGTTTGCACTTACCTCAATTGCACAGAGCCTTGACTCAGGACCAAGTAAGGGAAGCTCCAAATCCAATCACTGTGGTGATTACTTCAAGGCCAGTTTCCTTAAAATCGTTCTTGCTGTTCTTGATTTTCTGATGTTTGTCTTCTCCAGGATTTCATTCGTGAAACAGCAAGATCGTTTATTTTCAGGACAGATGTCAAGGCTTACACTGCTACCTTGGATAAAAATTTGGACCCACTGAAGCTGTCACTTCTTAAATTGACCACAGTGTGTATTTTTCTCTTTTGTTAGCCCTTGAACTTCATTATGATCTTACTAATTTATGTAGGACGTGGCCAGCAAGCAAACCCAAGACTTCAAGGATAAGTACTGGAAGGCCACGATGGCACAGACCTCAAAGCAAAGTCCAATTATCATAAAGCAATTGTCAGTCTGGTCAAACATGTCCAAGGACAGTTGAGAGACCTTGTAAGTGTTGTTCCACTATCATGCTTGAACAATTATTTTGATCTTGCATCGTTTGAAGCTTCTTACACAGATCTTATCAAATAAAAAAGTCAAACCAAATGGCACTGTCCCCTCAATTGATGAGTTGATTCAAATTGTCAGAAACCCCCTTTGATGATTATTTGCATGATTGACTTGGAATAATGCTAACAGTGGTCTTTGTTTACCTCATAGATTAAGAAGGATCTCCTCCCAAAACAGGAGCGAGCCACTCATGCAGCCATTGCAATAACCTGGAGGCAACACATTCAATTCAATCATCTCCGATTGGAGACGGTTCCCCACTATCTTGGCCATTATCCAAAGGCTATTACCCAATGGATGCTGATTGACAAGCGGCTGGACGACCTTCAATGGAAACCAAGTCTCTTCCAACAAAAGTCTGTTTATTTTTCAACCTCTTAGACCAATCAGAACTAATCATCTACACCTTTTTCATTTCCAATTAGGCATGCCAAGCTGGTCCTGGCCAAGGATGCCAAGATGTTTTCTCATCACAATCGGTTTGAAAACCTCAATTACGACCACATTGTCATGCCAACCATGCAAGAGGTTCATGATGCCATGGCGTTGGAGACAAACCCTCCTAGTGCCACTTGATCCACCAATCAATAACTCTATTTGCTGATCACCCAAAAAGACAATTTTCATTCAGATAATTGCTTGTTCTGATTCCTTCTTCCATCTTCATCTTCCGTCTCATCCTCAATCCCCATCACAAACAAAAGTAGTGCATTAAACTACATTTTACATGCGCTAAGAACCCTGAGCTAGCTTTTTAAACTTGTTTTTGATTGCCTGCAATAGATCCGCTACTACATCTAGAGCGGATCCAGACCAAAAATATGATGTACAAAAAAACTCCTGATCTATCCCGACCAAAACAACCTGGAATAAAATCCAAGGATTGAAAAAACCATACTTATAATTACAGGCAAATTAATCTGTCATTGGGGTTGATCCGACCCAAAAATGCCGTCAGAGAAAGATTAAGCTCCAATCTGCCTTCATGGTCAATCCGACCCAAAAATGCCGTCAAACAAACCTGTCGGAATAAGCACCTATCTGCCCTTGGGGTTGATCCGTCCCAAAAATGATGTCAGGCAAACTTGTTGATCTGACCCCCAGTGCTGACGTCAGGGTCAATCTGACCCCCAGTTCTGCCGTCAGCGTCAATCTTGTAGAGACACAAAACACTAATGTTGGATTGCATAGAGAGGGAAGCCATAATGTGGCTGTAAATACATGGTATTTATAGAGCACATTATGTAAGGAAAAAGAGAAGGAATAGAAAAGGAATGACATGGGAAAGTCTGACATCTTGTCGAGACCATTGTATACGTCGTTCATGACGTATACTGTAGTGAGGAGTAATCATGACTTAGATTACGTAGCCGAGCTACAACACCCCCCCACTCGACGAGACCGCGACTTGCCAGAACCATTGGGAAGACCAGTGAATTAACTGTCGGATTGATTGGATGTGGTCCAAGCAGAGGTTGTATATTGTTTGGCTGATTGAGAACAATTCAAGCGGTGATTGGGATGAATTTGAGAAAATTGGGAGGATTGTGACGATGAATATTGTTAGCCTTATGTTGAGTGATGAGAAGATGGGGTTGTTGAGTAGATAGCCTAGTCGGTCGTTGACAATAGGTTTCAAGTGCCTGGGTATGTTCGGGAGTGAAGGAAGCTGCCGCGAACGGTGGAATTGTGTGATGAACCGGGAATGTAACAGAGCAAAGTGGTTGATAGACAATACCAAATAACTAAAAGGTTTGATAGAGATGGGGAATGGGGAGAGGAAGAAGATTCAAGTGGACATGTCGGACACGGAAGGGGATTGAGTGAGAGATGGATGAGAGCAAGGGTTCCAAAAATTCAATAATCATTGCCGTAGTCGTCGAAATCGCCTCCACCGTCATAGTCATCATAGTCGCCTCCATTATCATAGTCATCATAGTCGCCTCCATCATCATGTTCTTCACAGTTGCCTCCATCATCATGATGATCCCCATCATCGTAGGTATCAACGCCCGGGTCATCATGGACCCCTTCATCATGATAGTGGGCCTTGAGCTCATCAGCGCCGTCTGATGTGTGATTGTCAGTAGGTGTCATGAACACTGTCCGATATTGCAGTGTTGTTTTTGCCATGCTCCTGGGGTCCGCGTTCATCATTGACGCCAAGATCAGACTGCGCGTCCCCCTTGCTGTTGGAACTAAAATCAAGCTGACCTCCCTGGTCCCGGTTTTGCTCGCTGTCAAAGGGCGGATGCTTGCAACTATGGTTGACGGGTGATGTAGCACTCAAAGGAAGGTGATTTTCAAATTCATCGGCGGGTTGATGAATGTCACATGGAACTAATGATGCATCATTGTCCAGTGGTGTTATTGGAGTCATAGGTGGTTCAAAAAGTATTAGACCATTATTGGCAGCGTCAAAATACTCATCACATGGGTGCTCGTTGTCACACCCCAAACCCCAGTGTTTGACATTCTCAAAATCATCGACCGCTACAGGTAGATCACCCACAAGTTCTACGACATCGTGTTGATAAATGTTGCGTTCAGGACCACATCATTTATTTGACTGTAGCTGGCTGGAAGCTAGACCTCCTCCTCCAAGACCACAACTGGCATGTTGATCGTGCACGGCCTGATTTTGCCATTGGCGAGGCAGTTGACCGGCCATATAATTATGGGGATGAATTCGATGCTGGGACTGTTTGGGCGGGGAGATGTGCATCGGAGGATGGGTAGCGGCCTGAGATCTTCCCTGTCCATTTGTTTGTTTCCAAACCCGCAAGCAATGGGTTGGTTGATTCCCAGGTCGTTGCTGGAAATCAACGGAGTTGAAGTAGGCGTATGGCCCAGGATTTGAAGGAGACAGGGTACCAAAAACTTGATTCAAGTCATCAAGAAACAGTCGGATCGTCTGTATGCCCCAGAAGAATGATCCATTGCAGACTAGAGAAAAATGATAATAGAAAAATCTGGTATTTTTTTTGTCAGGAAGATTAAGGTTCAAGCAAGTGAAGTTTTGTTAGGAATTTTAAAAAATAGTAGTCCGGTATTTTTCGTCGGTGGGTTGATTTCTTCAGCAGAGCTGGTAACACAGGCTCATAAGCTGTAGAGACACAAAACACTAATGTTGGATTGCATAGAGAGGGAAGCCATAATGTGGCTGTAAATACATGGTATTTATAGAGCACATTATGTAAGGAAAAAGAGAAGGAATAGAAAAGGAATGACATGGGAAAGTCTGATGTCTCGTCGAGACCATTGTATACGTCGTTCATGATGTATACTGTAGTGAGGAGTAATTGTGACTTAGATTACGTAGCCGAGCTACAACAGATCTGACCCCCAGTTCTGCCGTCAGGGTCGATCTGATTGCCAGGGCCGCCGTCAGGGTTGGACCTATAAAGATAAATAAAAAAGTGAGACTCCGCGACTATTCAGTTTGAGTGCCAAATGAGATAAGATTGCATAATGATAAGAAAAAAATGATAAAAGAGACAAACCTATAAAGATAAATAAAAAAGTGAGACTCCGCGACTATTCAGTTTGAGTGCCAAATGAGATGAGGAAACTCTAATGGATAGTCGCGGTACAAATTATATATTCTATGGTTTGTAACATGTTTGTGATATGTGTAATGATTTGGAAAGTATGATTTGAAATATGGTTTTACAAAAGTTGTGTAATGTTGTATAATCCCATAACTCTACAGGAACCAACCCTTCTGTCACTTTTCCTCCGGACGTCAGATCGCCACTTGATTCCCGCGGGGTCGGATCTAACTTAACACAAGTCCCTTGCTTTGGAGGGCCCTGGTGAAGCTTGGGCTGGCGCAAAGCGCCCCTCGCGCGAAGCGCGAGCCTCCAAAGGAGAAGGACTTGTGACCAATGTCAGATTTTGGGCTGGAAGCTGGGAACCTTTTTGCAGGGAAAGGTTTTCCCTCATGTTTCCCCCACCTTCCCAGATTATATTTGACCTGCCAAATAGACGGGCCAAAAGGCCTGATTTTTCTCATCATTTCTGTAATGAACAGGTGGCCCAAGATTGAGGACTCGTCCCTCAAGAAAATAATGAAATTCTCATTTTTCCATGAGTTTCACGAAGGTCCTCAGGATTATTCCCAATTCTTCTATCATCTTCTTCAATACTCCCTCACCATGTACCTGTACAAATTGAACAGATAATGTGAGATTCAATGTCTCAACCCATAATATTAAGTAATGTTTCAAACTATGGGATAAATAAAAAATTCACAATGTCACCATTGTCAGTGAGACTCCCACTCACATCCAATGGACCAACCAACATTTGTTCATCATAAGTCTGAAAAAATATGTACCCAAAGCCAATGTCAGCCACCAAGATATTACATATGACATGTAATACTTGAAACTGCAAGCTTAATAAATAATAATAAACCTTTTAATTTATTATTATTTAATTTATTCTATTTTTTATTTTTACTTGATTTTCTGACCAAAACAGGAATTAGACTTAACTGCTTCACCAAATAGCGTAATAGTCTAACAGTTAAGGACAAGCTTATGAATATCCTGCTTATATTAAAGGATCTGGGTTCAAGCCACACTCATGACCACGAAATTTAAATTATTAAATTTATTTAAAATTATATCTATATTTTTATAAAAATCCAAGGAAATTTAATTAAGGAAAATCCTTGGAAAATCAATTTGCAAACACGCAATAAATGGATAAAGAACCATTTATTGGTATAGTTTTTTCCTTGAAAATCCTGGAAAATCCCAGCATAACCCATAATAATACATACTATAAGATTACATACTCATTTAAGTAAATAGTTATGTATTATTTATTTATATAATTAATACATGTGATTATCAATCAATTGTTCTTCAGGGAGGGCGCTTTTTCAAGCCCTGTTCCCTAGATAATTTATTCACAAGTATGCCTTAGTGAAATAAATAATGTATTACTGAAATACTTATTTAATTTAAAAATTATAATGTGAAATAATTATGATATCATTTTAATTAAAAATTTAGTTAGAATTCTTCAACAAAACCCCCCCCCAATAAATAATATCTCATTTTATTTATTGGAAGAACCGTGTTTAATTCTGGTTAACCCTTCTGTGGACTTTCCCCCCCACTAGAAGTTTTGGTAGCAGGCTAAGAACCTGTTTTTATTGCATTACTTAAGTGTTTATACACTATAGTAATTATTCTTTAAAGCTTATAGTCTGTTATATTACACTTTTTAAGTGTATATCTTTTTATTCATATCTGTACACGCCATTTTTTCGTGGAATAGAGTCCAGATAGTTGACATTTGGTGTCCCAACAGTGGCCTTAATTTATTTGGCCTTACATAAATTAATTTATTAATTTATTCAATTTTTTTTTTAAAAAAATTTTTTTTCGAAAATTCCTATTGAATTTTTTTATTTATTTAAAACTCTTCACTCTTATAAATTTTTGGGAAAAGACTATTATACTAATAATTGTCTTTTATTCACTTTGTTTTTTTTACAGAAAAAAAAACCCAAAAAATTACACTCTAAAAAGCGGATTCTTGTTGCAAGAATCATTCAAAATTCGACTTTTTTTTTTCAAAAAATCACATCTTTTTCAGTTCTCAACAAAAGTAAGACCTGAAAACATCATTCAAACCGCCTTCATCAGTTCTTCAAACTGATTTTTATCCTTTCCGTAGTGTCTGACGTATTCGTCCCCCGTGGTCGTACTTCCACACGTCGATCCCGCTCGTCCAACGACGAACCTAGAGCCAACGCAGCTCCTCAAAACGAGGATACTGTTATCCCAGACGCTGCTCCCATTCAGATTCGAAGCTCTCCTCCACCTGGAGAGGCTAGAGTCATCAACGCCGACGCGTGGACTCCAATCACCCCGCGTAAATCAAATTCTTGATTTTTTGTTATTGTTATTGTTTCTCTAAGCGAAGACATAATACTTACATATTAATTTTTTTTTATTATGTCTACTCGCAGAGACCCCAGCCCAAATAGCGGAGCGGGACGAAAGTCAGTAACTTCCTCCCGTGTAAGTAGCCGTCTAGCCGGCAAGATAGCTGATTATCCCCCTCTGGAACCTAGTACACGCAAGTCTAAACGCGGCGACCAGATTGATTCTGGAGCAGCATCAGGCAAATTTCCGCGGCTTCCAGGAAGCTTCGTCGGAGGGGACAGAGATGATGGATCTGTTCTTGACCCAAGCTTTAGCAACTCACCGAAGCTTGCAAAAGATCTTGGGGACGAACAAGACCCTCATTCTGACGGAGGGATGGAACCCCTTCACCGTCAGGAAGGCCTTACGTCAGAACCAAGCCTCCACGGCTTCGAACGATCCGACAGCCACCACGTCGAGCACTCCCAACACGGAGAACTCCGTCGAGATAGCCAGAGAGCCAGCTCCGGCGCCGGCGCCGCAACCAGCGCCACCAGCGCCCCCAGTGCCCCCAGCGCCTCCAGTTTCTCCGGCGCAAAACCGCCGCCAACAGCCCAATCGGGCTCCAGCCGGTCCGCAGCGACCCAACACGCAGCGCCGCAGATCCAGAAGAGAATATCGCAATTCAGTATACGGGGAGATGTTCCGCCTGGCCCGTCAAATACAAGGGACTTACCAGTACATAGATCACTCCCGGCAAGACCAGAGAGCTCGAGACACCAACAACAACAACAATCATCAAGATTAAATGAAGTTGTTACTAGAGAATTTCTCTTAAATACTCTAAGTGATATGTTTTTTAAATTAGAATCTATAATAGATAAAAATAATATTAAAACTGAAGATAAAATTGTAGCTCAATCTCAGTTTATTGAAGAGGTTTGTACTAATCAAACTAATATATTGGACATGTGTAGTGAAATTACTACTGAAATACAAAAGTATTTCTTAAAAGAGGTTGAGCCTATAAATGATCATTTGAAACATGTTACTGATAAACTGGAGAAAGAGGTGAAAACTTTAAGTTTTAAAGGTAAAGAAGTAAAGACAATTGAGCAAAAAATAGATTTAATTATCTCTGAATTATCAGAGGTACAAACAAATCAAACTTTCATTCATAAGACTTTGGAATCCCTTCAATTAAATTCCTCTGTTCCTCATATGAAGGAAAATGTTGATTCCACAGTTGTCAAAGATTCTCCTTCAAATTCCTTTGAAGATAAAACTTTAAATCAGAATGCTAATTCTTATGTTAAGATACAAACACCTCATCCTTTGAATAATCAACATGCTGATCTTATAGATGTAGATAAAGAAGTAAGAAAACAAATGCTTGCTTCAATTCCAAAAACATCTGACTGGCCCACTTTCTCTGGTGAAGGAGAATATGATCATACAGAGTTCATTGAATGGATTGACACCTTGAAATCTGATATAGATTTACATGACAGAATAATAATCTCTAGATTGAATCTTTTATTCAAAAATTCTGCCAATCAATGGTATAAGGGAATTAAAAATCAATTTGGCCTTCAATCATGGGAATGGTGGAAACAACAAATTGAAATAAAATTTGGTAATGCTACTTGGAGAAGAAGGGTACAAAAAGCCTTCTATACTTCAAGATTTGATGCTAACAATCCTTCTGTATCCTCATGGGTTACCAAACAATACAGAAGGATTAAGTCTATAGAGCCTTATCTAAATATTGAACAAATCAATATTAAATTATTAGATTTGTGTGATGGAGAAGTAGCTTATGCAGTTAAATGTGCATTAGATACTACTCAAGCAGATATCAGTACCTTTATTAATGTACTACAAGAAATTGTTGACCAGACTAGCTTGGGCAAAAAGTCAAAGTACCAGAACAAATCTTTTATTCCTACTCCTCCTGTTCCCTCAGACAAGCCAAAAACTTATTCTGATGTTCAGTGTGCTAATTGTAAAATTAAAGGACACTCAGCCAAAGATTGTAGGAAGAAAAAGATGGTAAATAATATATCTGAAGGAAAAGACTCTGAAGAATCAGAAGATCCAGAGATATATGAAGATTCTGAACTAGATGAAAGTTCCCAAGATGTTGTGGGCAACATATTCCACATAGATGAAATCAAAGGGAAAAGCAGTGTTATGAAAATGACATTAAATGATACTACTGTTAACACTTTACTTGATTCAGGTGCTTATGTATCTTGTGTTGGAACTAGATATTTGTCCCAAATAGATAAAGATTACAAAATAAAACTTGTTAAGCCTGATAATAAGACTTACAAAAGTTGTAACCAAAAATTAGATTACATAGGAAAGATTAATTATGATCTGTCACTTGGCACTGTCAAAATGAACATGACATTTATGGTTATGGAAGATATTAAAGCACAATACTTTATTATTGGAAATAACTATTTGCATGCTTATAAAATTAATCTGATAAATTCAGATTCCAACTTTGTTACCATTGGAAATAGTACTGTTCAGTACCACTATAATGATAAAAGCTCCTCTTTTGTTAATAATATTAGTACTTTTAAAAATCAAATAAAAGAGGAAGCTCACATATATAATAAACTGTCAAGTGACCAAGTCACACAGTTGTACAACACTTTGTATATGAATATTGGTGCCTTTAATACTCCTAAAGATGAATTTGGAGCTATAAAAGGTCATGAAGTTAACCTTCAGTTGACTATTCAAAAACCTTTTCCTCCAATATTAAGGAGATCCCCTTACCCTGCCAGCCCCAGAAGCAGAGAAGCTATTAAAGAGCATATAGATAACTTATTAAAATTAAAAGTACTTAGAAAAGTCACTCCAGGTGAAGAAGTAGATATTACTACTCCAGTAATAATAGCCTGGCATAACAACAAATCTAGACTTTGTGGTGATTTTAGAGCCTTAAATAGTGTAACTGTTCCTGACAGATACCCTATGCCTAAAATAAATGAATCACTGACAAATTTATCTAAAGCAAAATACATCTCTACAATGGATGTACTTAAAGGATTTCATCAAAATACTGTCAGTATTGAAAGTAGGAAATATCTCAGGATTATTTGCTACTTAGGCGTCTATGAATATTTAAGGATGCCTTTTGGTATTAAAAATGCCCCCTCTCATTTCCAAAGAATGATGGATGTTGAGTTTTATAATGAACTCAGAGAAGGGTGGTTAATTATATACATAGATGACATTATTGTTTTTTCCCAAGATTGGGATGAACACCTTACTAGATTAGATCTAGTTCTTAAAAGAGCTATCAAGATGAACATGAAAATTTCTCTACCCAAATGTCACTTTGGGTTTAATGAACTCAAAGCCTTAGGACATGTAGTATCTGGCCTTACCTTAGGCATAGACCAAAATAGAGTGGCTGCTGTTCTTTTGAAACCAGTACCCACTACTGTTAAAGAACTGCAAAGCTTTCTAGGTTTTATGAGTTATTATAGACAGCATTTAAAGAATTATGCTTCTATATCTTCTAGTTTAACAAAACTTATAAGTCCTAGTGTAGCATTTGAAATGACTAAAGAAAGAATAGATGCATATAATACATTAAAAGAAATGTTAACCACAGCCCCTGTTCTTTTCCATCCTGATCCAACTCAGCCATATAAACTTTATGTTGATGCTAGTATGGAGGGTTTAGGTGCTGCTTTACATCAAGTTCAGATTAAAGATGACTTACCAGTTGAAGGACCTGTAGTCTTTATTTCCAGACAACTTAAGGATTCTGAGAGAAGATATGGAGCATCCCAATTGGAATGTCTTTGTTTGGTTTGGGCTTTAGAGAAATTGTATTACTATCTAGATGGTTGTTTCTTTGAAGTAATCACTGATTGTACTGCCCTTAAAAGTCTTATTAATCTTAAATCACCTAACAGGCACATGTTGAGATGGCAAATCTCTATACAAGAATGGAGAAATAGTATGACTATCACTCATAGAGAAGGACTAATTCATAAGAATGCTGATGCACTTAGTAGATGGTCTTTACCCAACACTCCAGACAATCCTGCCTATGATGAGGAAAATATAGAAAGAGATTTACCAATTATGGGAATTACAGTCAGTAGCCTCAAAGATGAGTTCTTTGAAACAATTGTAGAAAGCTACTCAAATAATAAGAACACTACAATAATTGTAGAAGCCCTTAAATCAGACTTCAAAGACATTGGTATTTTAAATGGTTTGGATCCACCTTGGAAAAAGAAATTTGATGAACAAAGATTTGTACTTCTAGATGGCCTCCTTTACTATAAAAGTAACCATGCTTGTAGTCTTGTACTTACATCACAAAACCACATTAATGACATATTATTTGAATGTCATGATAATATGTTTTCTGGCCACATGTCTACTGACAGGACACTTGAAAGAGTTAGGTCTGTAGCCTGGTGGCTTGATTGGAGAAAAGATGTTTTACAGTATTGTTCCTCTTGTGACAGGTGTCAAAAGGCCAATAAAGCTACTGGAAAAAGACATGGAATGTTACAAGAGATTAATGAACCAAAATCCAGATGGGAAGTCATCAACATGGATTTTGTAACTGGATTACCTCCAGCAGGTAAAGAGAACTACAACTGTGTGTTGGTTGTAGTTGACAGATTCTCCAAAAGAGCAAGATTCATCCCTTGTTTCAAAGAAAACAATGCAATGGATGTTGCTCTATTATTTTGGAACCATATCATTGCAGATGTTGGATGTCCATCAGTTATTATTAGTGACAGGGATCCAAAATTCACTTCTGAATTTTGGGATAATTTGTTTAACTTGATGGGCACTAAATTAGCCTTTTCCACAGCTTATCATCCTCAAACAGATGGTTTGGCTGAAAGAATGATACAAACTTTGGAAGACATGATCAGAAGATATTGTGCCTTTGGCCTTAGTTATAAAGACCAAGATGGTTTTACCCATGATTGGATTTCTTTATTACCTGCTCTTGAATATGCTTACAATTCAAGTAAACACTCAGTTACTGGCAAAACTCCTTTTGAATTGGAAAGAGGATGGACCCCTGTTATGCCTGTAACCAGTGTTCTTAGCAAAACAGTCCACATTCACCCAACTTCTGAATCATTTCCTAAACATGATGAATAAAGCAGAGAAACATGCCCAAGACTGTATCAAACAAGCAGTTGACTATAATAAATCAAGATGGGATAAAACTCATAAAGAAGCTAATATTAAAGTTGGGGATCAAGTACTAGTATCCACAATAAACTTTACTAATATGGATGGCCCTAAAAAACTTAGAGACTCTTTTATTGGTCCCTTTGTGGTTAAAGCCTTCCATGGTCCAAATGCAGTAGAGGTTATACTTACAGAACCATTTCATAGGAAACATCCAACTTTTCCCATTAGTCTTCTTAAAAGATATATTACTTCTGATAAACCTAACAGAAATGTTACTACTAATAAGCAAATAAATCCTCCACCAATAATTAATGATGAAAAATTAATTCCACATAAAATCCTTAATGAAAGAAGAATTATGAAAAATAACCAAAGCACTAAACAATATTTAGTTAGGTTTAAAAATTCTTTAGCAGACAAAGATAAATGGTTGGAAGCTAAAGAACTTAATAATGATTCTCTGATTAGAAGTTATAGAGTAGAAAAAAGACATTAGCCTTTTTTCTCTTTTTTAGTGTGGGTGAGTGTCAGCCACCAAGATATTACATATGACATGTAATACTTGAAACTGCAAGCTTAATAAATAATAATAAACCTTTTAATTTATTATTATTTAATTTATTCTATTTTTTATTTTTACTTGATTTTCTGAGCAAAACAGGAATTAGACTTAACTGCTTCACCAAATAGCGTAATAGTCTAACAGTTAAGGACAAGCTTATGAATATCCTGCTTATATTAAAGGATCTGGGTTCAAGCCACACTCATGACCACACTTATAAAATATTATTAAATTTATTGTAAAATTATATCTATATTTTTATAAAAATCCAAGGAAATTTAATTAAGGAAAATCCTTGGAAAATCAATTTGCAAACACGCAATAAATGGATAAAGAACCATTTATTGGTATAGTTTTTTCCTTGAAAATCCTGGAAAATCCCAGCATAACCCATAATAATACATACTATAAGATTACATACTCATTTAAGTAAATAGTTATGTATTATTTATTTATATAATTAATACATGTGATTATCAATCAATTGTTCTTCAGGGAGGGCGCTTTTTCAAGCCCTGTTCCCTAGATAATTTATTCACAAGTATGCCTTAGTGAAATAAATAATGTATTACTGAAATACTTATTTAATTTAAAAATTATAATGTGAAATAATTATGATATCATTTTAATTAAAAATGACACCATCTTTCACATTTGATCACGAACAGGTTGCTCAATTTCCCCTGGTGATTTGCCCTGAACATTGCTTTCAAAAAAGAAGCATGTGAAAATAATAATGATTTATTATTTAAGGAGCTGGTTCTTCCACTAAATTGAAGACCACCTCCCCATTAATTTTAACATATACATAGATAACTCATTATAAGCTACCAAGGCGCTCACCTTCTCCTGTAAGTAAGGAGGACTGGCCTTTTCTTATATTTATCTTATTTAGTTAGAATTCTTCAACAAAACCCCCCCCCAATAAATAATATCTCATTTTATTTATTGGAAGAACCGTGTTTAATTCTGGTTAACCCTTCTGTGGACTTTCCCCCCACTAGAAGTTTTGGTAGCAGGCTAAGAACCTGTTTTTATTGCATTACTTAAGTGTTTATACACTATAGTAATTATTCTTTAAAGCTTATAGTCTGTTATATTACACTTTTTAAGTGTATATCTTTTTATTCATATCTGTACACGCCATTTTTCGTGGAATAGAGTCCAGATAGTTGACAGCCAAGAAGTTGGCCTACATGCTAAAGCTCACAAGAAATCATTTGGATTGATTACTCAGGATTTACAAGCGTTTCACTATTGAAAAGTGAAAAAAGCCCCCAAAAGCCAAAGCTTCCAGGCGATGGCTGGGACTTTGCTCACAAGCCCCTCATTCTTGAGGCTCGCTTGGCGAGGCGCCTTCGGCGCGCCGGGTCCCCCGGCCCCTGAATCGAGGGGATTGTGCTAAGCTAGGGTCGGATGGGCTTCAGCGGACATCTGATCCGGCGTCGAACCGCCGTCTGGGTGGAACCTAAAGGATCCTAATTGTGGCAATAATTAGGAAAATCTAAAATATTGTAGATTGCATAAAAGAAGAAACATAATGTGTACTAAATACCCGGATATTTATAGTATACATTATGTGTTATTATGGAACATGTATTATGTATTTAATAATGTGAGATAATAGAGAGTGAGAGAGAAAAAGACAAGAAGAGAGAAAAAGAGAGAGAGAGAGAGAGACAGGCGTCAATGCAGAGTATGTTACGTGTAACGTGACTGTAGCTATAGGTAATCCTTTATGTAAGGATTATGTAATCTAGCTACAACACCCCCCCACTCGGCGAGACGCCTAGCACGACCTTTGTCTGAAGAAGGTGAACTGGAGGTGACAAGTTTTTGGTAAAGACGTCGGCAAATTGCTTGGCCGTGGGGACCCAAGATAAGGTGATTTTCTTTTCAAAGAGTGCTTGGTTAGAAATATAGAATTCTTGGTCTGTGTGGCGGGTACGTTTATTGGAGGCGCCGTTAGTACAAATGGTGACGGTAGCTTGGTTATCACAGTGGATATGCCTGGTGTACCATGAATGGCAGAGGTCATAAAGAAGGTTTCGGATCCAGAGAAGTTGTTTAGTGCAGTGGCCGAGAGCCATGTATTCTGCGTGGGCAGTAGACGACGCTACAGTAGCTAAACGACGCGAAATCCAAAGGATAGGGCACCCGTGAAAAAATAAGATAAGACCATAGTTAGATCTAGAAAATTCACCCCCCCAGTTTGCGTCGACAAAACCACAGAGGGAGGGGGCATCGGGGTTGGGAAAAAGGTTGAGACACTGTTCACGGGTGGTAGCTACATAACAGATTAGGTGGCGGAGACAGGTCCAGTGGGCCGGAGAAGGGTTCTTTGAAAAACGAGCTAAAAAATTTACAGCGAAGGAAATGTCCGGTCGAGTAGCAACCGCCACATAACTCAGCGCACCTAGAATCGCAAGGTAACGTGTATCGCAGGAACCAGTAGTCTCATCGCTATTGGTCGGAGGAAGATTTCCAACGGGAAGTGGGGTTTTTGCTTCTGATGCACCATCCCAGTGTTCGCGAAGGATTTTCGAGATAAGTTTTGGTTGGCTGAGGGCAAAACCGTTGGGTGTTCGAGAGACTGAAAGCCCTATAATATTAGTGAGGTCCTCCTGCCACTTGATTTTTATGGAAGAGGACAGAGAGAGCTCTAAACGCTTGAGTACGGCAATAGAGGAGCCAGTAATAATCCCGTCGTCAACATGGACCCAAACCGCAGTACGGTCATCATCACACTGCAGAATGTAGAGACTTGAATCATATTGGGACGCAACATAACCCAGGTCTCCCAGAGTAGCGGCGAGGAACTTCCACCAACACCGGGCGGCCTGTTTCGTCCCATAGAGTGCCTTCTTAAGTTGGCAGGCGTAGCCGGGAGGGCAGTGCAGTCCCTCCGGAGGGGAGACCCAGAGATCTTTGTCGATTGGCGAGTTTAGATAGGCGGCACCGAAGTCAAAGGAGTGAACGGGCCAGTTCCTCAACGCTGCTAAGGATAGTAGAATTCTCATGGAGGTGAATGAAGCTGTTGGGGCAAATGTTTCATTAAATTGAATACCTTCTATTTGGCTGTAACCGCGGGCGACATATCGAGCTTTGTATTGGGTAAGAACACCGTTGTCATTTGTTTTCTTGGCAAAAACCCACTTCGCTGTCATGACCTGGGTTCCCGCCGGGACTTTCTTGACATCCCAAACGTCTAATGCCTGGAGGTTAGCTAATTCTTCTGCTATGGCAACCTCCCAGGATGATTTATCAGGAGTTTTCATAGCTTGCTTGTAGGTATTGGGAATATCCGCCGCAGATACCCCGGGGACCCCGGATGCTACAAAATCAACCATAGCCTCCTGTTCGTTGACCAAGACTTCGTCAGAAAAATCACCGAGGCGTAACTCCAGCATGTTAGCCAGACAGGGGGTAGGGTTGGAAGGAGAGGTAGGGGATTTGTGCTTCATAAAAGAAGCAATAGCGGAAGATATAAAGGAGTTGGTAGAGGGAATCCAGAAGTACCACCCCTTGGAGTCATCGAGAAAACCTACAACCCGGCCCTCTATGGATCGGTCATCCAATTTACGGCGTTTCTCCACCGGGATGTGGATAAAAGCAGTGTCGCCAAAAATTCTAGCCCGGTCTAGGCTCGGTTTCTCGTTGAACATACATTCAAACGGCGTCACATCCCCACTTGTTTTATTAGGGATTCAATTGAGGAGATGGTTGGACCAAACAAATGCAAAGGCCCAAAACATCTTTGGGAGACCACTCCCTGTCAGCACGGCGCGACCCATATCCTGAAGTGTGCGATTGAAACGTTCAATCGACCCGTTTTGATAATGGTGATAAGCAATTGCCTGTTCCATCTTAATTCCTTTTCCTTGTAGAAAATTTATTAGGAATTTGTTATTAAATTCCCCCCCATTGTCCGATCGTAGGCACTTGAGGGGGTTACCCGTTTGTTTCTCAAAAAAGGTGATTCGATCTATGAGGACCTTCGACGCTTCTGATTTCTGAACGAGGATTTTTACCTCACTGTAACTGGTGCCCAGGTCCCAAATGGCAAGAACATATCTACCACCTCCAAATGATGGTACCTCAAAAGGACCAATGAGGTCCACATTCCAGACATCCATCGCTTTAAAGGAACGTTGGTCCGAAGACAGGGTGTTCCTCATGACACTTTTGGAGATGATGCACGTTGGACAGTGGATGTGTCCAGCGGGTAGGGTCTTTGGAAGACCCAGCGATGTTTGGGTCTTGACCATGCGGCGAATGACACGCAGTCCTATGTGGCCCAAGCGCTCATGGATGTTGAGTAGTTCTTTCTCAGCAGGGGACAAAAGCGGGGGAACGGCATGTTTTGTTACAGTAAGAGGTACAGGGTATGGGAACATGGATTCGTTATCGTACACAGCAGGTTTTGTAAGGACAGTATCACATGAAGAAGGTAGTTGAATGTTGACAGTAGTAGGGACAGCAGCAGGAGAAGAATTTTTAAGAAGGAAGGGGAAAGATTGAGAAGAAGAGGGGAGCAGCCACTTTCGCGTTGATATGTCGAGGAATGTCTTCGCCCAAGGGACGGAGTTGAAGGAAAGGCAAAAGGAGTCATTGTGGTTGTTGTAAGAAATCGAATGCCCAGCTAGTCGTAGTGCAGCCGCAGAAATCAGGGTGTGTCCAGCGTTGTGGCAGAAAAGGACGTTGTTAAGCTCGATGACCGTTGAATTCATGCCATGAAAACTCATCGTACCGGTGGCTGTAATGAAGTTAGCAGCACCATTAGTAGCAACTCGCAAAGGGATTGGACGTGACAGTATTCTAAAATTCGACAAGGCTGACTTATCACCAGTGATGTGATGCGTCGCTCCAGTATCGAAAAGAACTTCGGGCGCTCCTGCGGAGACAAGATTCGCATGGCTTGCTTTGGGTAAAGGGACTTCAGACGGGTCTTGATCCATGTGATCGTCGTGGGAGTTGTCGGCGGTGGCATCAGCTGCAGAAGCCCTCGGATATGGTTTGCTTCTTACCACACTTCTGTAATTTGGTCTGTAGGTGTCAGCAGGGCGGGAAGTATCTTTGAAATGCTGTCGCGCTGGGGGCATGGATCGATATCCGACTGGAGGGGTGATGATGGGATAGTGTGCTTGGAAAGTATGGGGGTTTCCAGAGACAACTTGTGGGACATGTTTCAAAGGTTGGGCTGGTTCGGTGCAGTCTGCAATTTGATGAGTGGTGGAGTTGCATCGAAAACACATGCGGGATTTGCTGATTGGACGTCGTTTGGGTCGACCTGCAAGAGCGTATGCATTGCCCGGATGACTTTCAATAGAGGGGGATCTGTCCAGAGAGGGTTGTGCGGCGAAACCGGATGGGCGGTCTCGTTGGTGGGAGCGGTTTCTGGAATTGAGTCGTGATTGAGAGTCAGAGAGTAGATCGACCATTCGATTAAACGAGGGTAATCGGTTGTTGTGCCAGGAAAGCTCCATGTCGATTTTTTGATCAAAGTCGTTTCGGAGCTCTGTTCCTATAGGGATGGCAGATTGAAGGATAAGTCCCAGAAGATCATCTTTAGACAAAGAAATCCCCGCAGCTAATAAATCCTCGAATTTTGACCGGAAGGCAACCGATACCTCGCTTGCATTCGAATCCGGCAAGATGGTTGCGTGAAAAAGATCCGTCCACCTGGACAGTTGAGAAGTCCGACTGATGGTTCCAAAACGGCCTTTGATGGCGGATAGCATCTCATTGCTCCTCGTGAAATCGTACAGGTCAAAACGAATTGAAGAGTCCACTGATCCAAGCAAAATGCTGCGGGCCGCGCGTTCCAGTGGGTGTCCACGCTTGTCTTCAAGGAAGAAACGCTCGTCTCGTAGGTAAGAGAAAGCCACTTCCACGAGTTCTTGGTACCACACACGGAAGTTAGTGCCATCTGGTTTTAAAAAGCAAGAAGAAAAACGAGCCGTGGCGTCTCTGACCAATGATGACTCAGCACGGTGATCAGAGGTAGTAGTGAATGTAGTTCCGCCGATGTCATGATCTGGACGGGACATAGTTGGTCCGGTGAACGCCGGTGCTGGTTGAACAAGGAAAGTGGTATCGCCTTCCTCATCGGAACCAGGGCGAGAGCCGGCCATACGTCGGTTGGATGATCTAGTGGTCATACGGACTGGGGAGCGTTGGAGAGACATGTAGAAAAGGATTTATACGACAGGAATAATTTGGAAAAAGGTATAGACACGGATTTGAAGCGAAAAAAATATATGACAGGGGAATTTGTTATGGAAATCGAAGGATTTGAGAGTTTGGTAAAAAGAGGCGGATGATTTGTACTGAAGAGAAGAAAGAGGTGTTTTTATAGATGAGAGTACCACACAGGTAAGAGGAGACTTGTAAACCACACAGGTAATTGTAACAGACCACACATGTATAACACACAGACCACACAGGTCGTTTTGGGGACCACACAGGTCCAAAACGTTTGAAGAGAAAACGGAAAGAAATCCCCACACAGGAGAGAGTAGATAATTGATCACGGAAAGGTGCTTCTAAGTAAGCTAGTAAAATATAAAGTTCGAGAGGCTCATAACCTAAAGGATCCTAATTGTGTAAATAATTAGGAAAAGCTAAAATATCGTAGATTGCATAAAAGAAGAAACATAATGTGTACTAAATACCCGGATATTTATAGTATACATTATGTGTTATTATGGAACATGTATTATGTATTTAATAATGTGAGATAATAGAGAGTGAGAGAGAAAAAGACAAGAAGAGAGAAAAAGAGAGAGAGAGAGAGACAGGCATCGATGCAGAGTATGTTACGTGTAACGTGACTGTAGCTATAGGTAATCCTTTATGTAAGGATTATGTAATCTAGCTACAACAGAACCGTGGTGTAGATGTGTGCAAGTGACTCGATTTGTCTTTGGGTTTTGATTTATGCATAGTGATCAGCTGTTTATGCATAAAACTTGGTTTTGCACCCAAGCAATTTCAGTCAAGAGAGTCAAGACCAGCCAAACCAAACAAGAACACTCGCCAAACAATGGACAACCCAGGACAACCACCCAGTCACCCTTACACCTGTCTGTCATGTGGACTCGCATTCACCACTGCTCAGACTCAGCGAGCTCACTATACAACCGACCTCCACCGATACAACTCAAAACGATCAGTTGCTGGGCTCAGTCCAGTCGACCTCAAGACCTTCAACCAAAAATTCAACAGCAACCATCAAGACGGACAAGCACAGACCCATCCTCAAGCCGACCATCAAACATACAGCTGTCAGCCATGTGGAAAGTCATTCAACACCCTCGCCTCCCAAAATAACCATCTGGTCAGCAAGAAACACCATCAGACCGTCAGCCAACAGGTTAAAGATCCCATCAACAAGCAGCAATCAATTAAACCCCGCCAACAAATCGAGGTCTCTTCAAATCCGCCAGATCAACTGGAGAACCTCGATCTATCCGAGAAGATCGAGACAGATCCGATCCCATCTGAACAGAAGAAGGCCGTCTTGGAGCGACTGATTGAGTTGCGGATTAGCCAAGCGCCGCAGATCGACCCGAACCAGTGTCTTTTCTGTCCCCGCTCCAGCTCGGTCCGGTTCGCCGATCCAGACCAGGCCCTGGCACACATGCTCCGAGCCCACGGCTTCTTCCTACCCGACCAGGAATACCTCGTCGATAGGCCCGGCCTGCTTGCCTATCTCGCAGAAACTATTGCCGTCTGGAACGTCTGTCTCTACTGCGGCACTGGCTTTGGCGGTAAAATTGCTGCCGATCATGCGGCCCAGGACCACGCCTCCTTGACTCGCAAGGGACTCGAGAGCGTCCGCAAACACATGTGTGATAAAGTATTTCCGTTTCTCCCGCTTAATATTCATACATCACACCCATCGTATTGATTCATGGACCGCTTGTTCTCAGAATCATTGCAAACTTGCTTGGGATACCGAAGAGCAAAGACTAGAGTACTCGGACTTCTTTGATTACCGAGCGTCGTATAGAAAGTTGAAACCGATCAAGAGCAAAACCAAGGCCAGCAGGATCTCAAGTATGGTTGAAGAAGAAGAGTGGGAAGACTTGACTAGCGAAGCGTCCGATGTATCGATGAACCAAGACGATGATTCGCTCCTGGAGGAACGACAGGCGGTCTTAGGTGACTCGGCCTTCGAGCTCGTCCTGCCAAACGGAGTCCGACTCGGCCATCGGTCATTGCGATACATCTACAAACAGAACCTGTTGCCTTACGCGGTCGGCTCGCAGTCAACTCAGGCAGGTAACCGGAACATCAATCTGATCACTCGTCTTGCCGTACTTTCCGCCCCTGCCGGCACGCCGTCGGCGCTCACGGACTACCCAGAGGCTTCATCGGAGCTCGTACCCAGACTTGCTGGTCAACCTAACTCGAAACAGGTCTCGCTTGCTAGTCAGGGTCTCATCCCTAGCCGCGGCGCTGGACTCAACTTCAACTCCAGGGCATCAAAGAACAACCCTCAGGATCTGGTTATCAAGGCACGCAATGCCGGAGAAGCTAAGATGGCCGGCCACCATATTCGGACCTTCAAGGATGTCCACAAACGTCAACTCTTCCAAACCAGAGTTGGCTGTACTAGCGGAAATAACCAGAAGCATTGTACGTTGCCCGTCTTTTTTTTCTTTTTTTTTCTGCGAGAGAGTCTGTAATTGATCGCTAGACTTGGTCGTATTCTTGCAGATCGAGATCCATTGTTACAATGATCTGGATGGAGTTACAACTCATACCCGCATCAAAGAGAGTCACAGAGAAATGCAATCACTCGATTTCCACACAAATACTTACACTTAAATCAGGCTTTTGTTTGTTTTCTTTTTGGTCCTGGTTCACATTTCATTTTGCCTGTTTTGTCTTGTACCACTTTGTCACATGGGCAAACCAAGGTAGCTTTTCATCAGCTAACTAGAACCGAATCACCATCGCGCTAGAATAAAGGGTCATCTGCCAAACCCAGTGAACAACCCATCGATGAACACTAGAGTTTAGCGGTCTACACCGCCTGGAGATGTCATGTTCACATTTTCAATTTTGATCAATACAATTATCTTACTAAGCAAATGAAACCTGCTGGATGCGATGCTCCCAGGAATATCAGGGCCACATGAGGATATCTCGAAACAAGCAAGCTGAGCATCAACATGGATTGGCTAGCTCCTCGTAGAAGTCAACCCATGCGGGGGGTCCAACGTGTTTGGTGTGCCAACAGTACAGCCATTCTAAAAAAGGTTGCAAATTTTGCCTCGACCTTTGAAACTTTTGGCCGCAGCGGGCAAACTTTTGCGGAGCCACAAACATCCCCGCGCGGCTTGACTGCGGGGAATTCAGGGGACCGCGGCCCAATTGAGTACCTACATACACCCCAGGCAAATGCGGGTCATGAAAGGCAAACATGTTACATGTTCCTGTTCAGAACAGAACAAATTCCCCCGCCCTGGGTCATGCAACAGCTGCATGACAGGTCTTCATGTTTTACACCTGCTGGACACCTACCAATCATTATGCATTCTACTTCGGCCAGATGACATCGCAGAAATGTCCAAAACACATTGTGTCACTGAGCTCAAAAGGTGTAATTAACCCATCATATGTCAACCTCACTCTATGTACAAACACAGCTGCAATACATACATAAGAAAATATAACCCCCCACCCAAAGTCTGCTAGTCTGAGTCTATGTACATACATAACAGCATAACAGTGCTGCCCATAAACCTATGCCTTGCAAACCAATGCACAAAATGTGCCAACTAAATCCATAACATGGACATGCAATATACACGTATTTGCATTGGGTGTTTTCATTGAGATGTCACTGAATACTTTTTCAGCATATCCACCTCTTCTTTTAACTTTTGATTCTCATCTTCAACCGCTTCAAGACGGCTGGGAGCTGCAGGAGTGCTTGAGTTATGGTTTGCAGATGGGGGGTTCTGGAACAGTTGAGAAGTGTGATCTGAAGAAGATGGGCCGGTGAAAAATCCTGGAGCACAGGTGGATGCACGGTTAAAGTTGGGATTCATCTTCAGTAACAAGGAAGCAGTTTATTCAGGCTTGGGTTTATGTGTATCTAAAATTTTATGAGAGGGGTGAGGTTGAGTGTTTAGGACTTTTGTGCTTGTATGTATGTATCTATGCAATATAGGTAAAGCAGTCCAAGCTGCTGGCCGTATTTATTTATGTGGGCTAGTTCTCAGCAGACCTACTCAAGTCATGGTATGTATTTTTTAATTATGCATATGATAAAATGGTGATTATCTACATAAATATTCATGTAGCATGCCAACTTCTTGTTGATGACTGATGTTGTTGCCAGGCAGATTTTGGACCAAATGTGTACTAAGGATTATGGGTGCGCAGTGATGTATGATATGACTACTTAAATATTTATGTATTTTCCAGTAAAGGGAGGTCTGATTATGTATTTCTGTCTGGGATTTTATGTCCAGTCATGCATTCAGCCCATAATCATTTGAGCTCTGCATGTTGTGCAAGTGACAAGCGCGGGATGTGTGCGGGACCAGCTGTCATGTATGAGTGACAGGTCCTCAATCACCTGACATGCACACAGGACACGGCAACCTGTCAGCCTTTCATGACCCGCATTTGCCTGGGGTGATATGACTAAGGCCCCATTTGGCGGCAGTGATGTTATATAATAATCACCCCTTTTGTATAACCGGGCCTCACAGAGGCCCATATTGTATCACACACATGTTTGGCAGTTCTCAAAAGTTGTGATGTACATCACAGCTTTTGGCATCACTGCTCATAACCCCTGCCAAATCCAAAATAGTACCCCTGGGGGTGTATTTGGAGTTATATCTGTAGTGTTCCTCTCAACACCCAATTACATCCTTTCAATCAACTTCAACACACTTCAACGCATTGAACACTCTAATGCCGTACTCTTGGCCATCCTACTGTAATCATCCAAGATAGCCTCTGCCTTGCCAATTCCATGATTCAGTTGTTGATTCGCTACCAAAACTTGTTGATAACTCAAATTTCCTAGATTACCCAATGCATCCTATAAATGTAACCAAGCCAATGATTAATCAGCAAGTATAGGATCTATTCTTATGTATAAGCAAGTTATAATATACTTTTATTTGAGTGAAGTGGAGATTGTTCTTGGTGAGATTGGTATGAATCTGTCTAAAGAGATTCTTTGCGTTTACTGATCATCAAATCAATAGAAGTGGATGGTTTAGATGGTTTGATTTTGGCTTGTGGTTGTTCGCTCTGAGTAAGTTTTGATGATAATGATTGTTGTATGACTTTTTTAGTTTCTGCTGTTGGAATTTATTGTTAAACGATTCAAATCCATTGCTTTTTTGTTCAAGTTTTTCTCAAACTGTGGCATTTTGGTGATGCTTGGCCAAATGGTTCTTGGGGTGATGCGTGATGTGTATGACTTCTAGATTTGTAGCCAAACGGTTGAGTCATATTCAAAAAATCCAAAAAATCAAGTTATACACATCATCTTATGTAAGCAGGCAACATTGTATAAAATCACTGCCGCCAAACGGGGCCTAAATTCATGGAGAGATACTGATCTCTCCTACAATTAGAAATTCTCATATCATTTAATAATACTTAGTTTATTAAAAGACAAGGGCAAAGCCCCCAAATTTGGGGACTCAAGGTGAATTTTATTTAGAGTGGGTGTTTTTTTTTGGGAGAGGGAAAATTACAAAAAAAAAAATTATGGTGTAATTACATAAATTTCAATTGAAAAACCATCAGATGACACAAAAATGAAAGAAGAATAAAAGAAAAAGAAAAAGAAAAGAAAAAGAAAAGAAAAAGAAAAAGAAAAAGAAAAAAAAAGAAAAAGAAAAAGAAAAAGAAAAAGAAAAAGAAAAGAAAAAGAAAAGAAAAGAAAAAGAAAAGAAAAAGAAAAGAAAAAGAAAAAAAAAAGAAAAAAAGAAAAAGAAAAAGAAAAAGAAAAGAAAAAAAAAGAAAAAGAAAAAGAAAAAGAAAAAGAAAAGAAAAAGAAAAGAAAAAGAAAAAAAGAAAAAAAAGAAAAAGAAAAAGAAAAAGAAAAAGAAAAAGAAAAAGAAAAAAAACCAGAAAAGAAAAAAAAAAAAGCAAAAGAAAAAGAAAAAAAAAAAAAAGCCCCCGAAAAAAGAAAAGAAAAAAAAAAAAAAATCCCCGCAAGAAAAAGAAAAAGAAAAAGAAAAAAAAAAAGACCCCTCCAAACCTAAAGAAAAAAGAAAAACGAAAAAGAAAAAGAAAAAGAAAAAAACCCCCGCCCCACCTCCCCCCCCCTCCAGAAAAAGAAAAAGAAAAAAAAAGACCCTCCCCCTAACCCCCTCCCCCTCAACCAAAAAGAAAAAAAAAGAAAAAGAAGAAAAAGAAAAAGAATAAACAATATTCAAAGTTTGGTATGAAGGTGGGCCAGATTCTAGCTGAGGAATGACAACCTTTGTTGTGTGACTGGACTTGCTTTGAGGAAGTAAAACATACAGTTTCCCATGACTAAAAACAGGTTCAAGAAGCACAATACCAACATTTCCAATGGTCTGACCCTGAGACTTGTTGATTGTGAGACAAAAAGCAAGATTAACAGGAAACTGGGTGTGTATTAGCTTGAAGGGGAGTCCAGTCTCTTCAGGGTCAGATATGAATGGGATGTGAGGTATGGAAACCAATTCACCAATTCTGTTTCCTGAAGCCACTTTTGCAAAAATTAATGAAGGACTGAATTTTTCCACAATAAATCTGGTTCCATTGCAAAGTCCAATTGTTTGATCCATTTTGGGTGTGGAGAAAAAAAGATTTGTTGAAAAAAAAAATTCTTTGTAGTTCTTAATTTGTTGTGAATGATTTTGATTTTTTTATTTTGATTTTTTTTTTGATTTGATTTTTTTTTTATTGAATTTTTTTGAACTTTTTTTATTTTTTATTTTTTATTTTTTATTTTTTATTTTTTATTTTTTATTTTTTATTTTTTATTTTTTTTTTTTTTATTTTTTATTTTTTATTTTTTATTTTTTATTTTTATTTTTTATTTTTTATTTTTTATTTTTTTTTTATTTTTTATTTTTTTTTTTTATTTTTTATTTTTTATTTTTTATTTTTTATTTTTTATTTTTTATTTTTTATTTTTTATTTTTTATTTTTTCATTTTGGGCATTAATAAAAAACCCCAGTTTCTCCGTGTTTACACCCGGTTTTCTGCGCAGATGTGGCTGCGCAGAAAACCCGGTTTTCTGCGCGCACACCCGGTTTTATTTAATTTTGAGATTTTATTCAATATGCATATGGAGGGTGACATTTGATGTGCACAGACTCCCCAGCCATCCTCACTCAACATCCAACATCAACCACATCAAAAACCACTCACCACAATCAAAAACCAACACCACCCCCCTAAATCATCAACCTCCCGTAACTCATCAACCACTCAACCGATCCACATAAAAAAACACCAAAATTCCCCGTTTTTCCTCCTCTCTGCAACCCAAGTCCCCAATTTAACTTTTTTTTTCTCCCAAATTTTCTCAACTCCTCCCACCACCCATTTTCAATTCCACCACTACTCCTCATCCATTTTACACCCAAACCCACTAAAAATAACACCAAAAAACTTCTCTTTTTCCCCTCTCCACACCACCTCAAGATATTCCATACCCCACAAAGCTTTTCAACCTTTCCCCCAATCCAAAAAAACCCAAAAATCCATCATGTCTCACATCAACCCCCTCCTTGCCAAAGATGACGCCACCACTCCCGAAGTACCCAACCTTGCTCCTCCTCCTGAGTTAAAATATCAAACAAAGGAGGAAATGCATAACTCTGTTCAAACTTGGGCCAAGAAGCATAGCTATGCCCTCTGCATAACCCATTCCTCCACTGAAAATGGGGAGAACAGATCCACTTATCAATGTGACAGATCTGGGGTTTTTCAGCCCAAAGATGGTACTCAATTGGGGAAGACCAAGAAGATTGCCTTTCCTTTCAAACTTACTGGAAACTTCTATAAGAAGAAAGGCTACTTCCAAATCAAGATTAAAGATCCTACCCACAACCACCCAGCTTCTGAAGATCCTTCAATCCATGCCATCCATCGCCGATTAACTGATGATCAAAAAACCACTGTCACCCAATTAACCCATTCTGGAGTTTGTCCGTTAACTATTAATACTGCCTTATTGCAAGACACCAATGCCCCTTCCTCTGTCACCCTCAACACCATCTACAATCATTGTAACCTCTTGAGATCCACCCAACTTGAAGGACGTACACCCATTGAGGCTCTTGTTCATGAAATCCGCCATCATGAATTCTACCACACGATTGATACCTCCAAAGGCCACATGACCTCTTTGTTCTTTGCTCATCAGAAATCCCTGACTTGGCCAAAAAATTTCCCACTACTATCCTCCTTGATTGCACATACAAAACCAACAAGTTTAAAATTCCCCTTCTTCACGTAGTTGGTATTGTTGAGTTGCCTGTTAGTCTGCTACCATGATGTATCACCAGCTGAACCATGAGCACTACCAACCAACACCCTGGCAGTCACAAGCATCTGTAGCCTAGTTGGTAAAGGCAGCACTCTAGCATGTGTCTCAGCTCAGCTGAGGTTGTGAGTTCGAATCTCACCAGACACATCTCCATTTTACAGTTTCTACAGGTTATGAGCCCAGATTCTACCTAAGCGCTACTCGCTTACATAAGAGACTGAATGAAGATGTGAATGCTTCATGTAAGACCAAAAACCCCTCTAAGCCTACATCAAGGTCCCGGGTTCAATTCCCACAGCGGCCACACCTACATGGGTCCAAATCCCCATACTTCCTTGGGTCACATCCCCACACTTACTGGGTCACATCCCCACACTTAATGGGTCTAATCCCCATACCTCTTGGGTTCAATCCCCACTCTCCACATCATGTAGCAAGGGGGGGTGTTGAGTTGCCTGTTAGTCTGCTACCATGATGTATCACCAGCTGAACCATGAGCACTACCAACCAACACCCTGGCAGTCACAAGCATCTGTAGCCTAGTTGGTAAAGGCAGCACTCTAGCATGTGTCTCAGCTCAGCTGAGGTTGTGAGTTCGAATCTCACCAGACACATCTCCATTTTACAGTTTCTACAGGTATTGACTCTTCAAACAAATCTTTCTCCTTGGCTTTCTGTTTCCTTTCTGCTGAGAAAATAGCCAACTACTCTTGGGCCTTGGATCAGCTTTGCATCTCAATGGACAATCAATCTCCATCCTTACTAGTCACCAAAAACAAGGCTGCCCTAATCAAAGAAATTAAACAAGTCTTCCCAGATTAATAAGATTGTTGATGTTGAATAGTTATTTGTCCATTTTCCTATATTTCCATTTTATCCTGATAACAATTCAATTTTATTCTGATAAGAAGTCAATCTTATGATCAGTATTTCTTTCCAATAAATTCTTCACCCTCTAAAGCGTATGAAACAATGTAAAAACTCCCTGAATATCTTGAAAGCCAGATGTGAAGGTGTTTAGAAATAAATTCTGTCCAAAAATCATAAAAAAAACAACCAGTGAGTTTAAGAATAAACTGTTTGTCACCTTAAATTCTCATCCCTTAAAGTGTTTTACAAAGATTTAAAATTTTGATAAATCCTGAAAATTGAGCCGTGGGGATTTCTTTTTGAAAAAATCGGGTGTATGGGCAAAAAAAACTGAAGACATTGTTTTTTTGGAAAATAAAAAAGAACATAAATTTCTACACCCCTGGAAGTATATTAAACAATTTTAAAATGTTGAGAAAAAAATAAAATCCGCCCGCAAAAAAATAATTAAAAAAACCGGGTGTAAACGCGGAAAGCCAGGTGTACTGCGCAGCAAACTTTACATTACCGCTGCGTAAAACCGGGTGTAAACGCGGAAAACCCGGGGGTTTTTTTATTAATGCCCTTTATTTTTTTTTTTAAATTGATTTCTGGTGGACTTGTAGGACCCTTTGGCAAAGACAAAAGGACGTGGTAGGCCTAAGAAGAGGGATTATTCTGTGGAATCAGAGGTAATCATTCATCTTTATTATTTAGTCACATATCACATCTAATTCTTCTTATTTTCTAGGCCGTGTCAACAGAAGAGGAAAGTCAGGAGGAGTCAGAATCAAGTGGAGAACTTCCAGAGGTCAATGAAATTATTCAACAGGACTCAGATGATGAAGGAGGAAATTTGAAGACTGTAAGTGTTTTTATTTCCATCTTGAGTAAATTATACTGAAGTTAAATGATTTTTTGATACATCAGAGGTCTGTAAAAATTCTCAAACAAGTTAAATTTGAATCAGTTAAACGGAACAAGACAGATGAAGACTCCTTGAAAGAAAATGATGCTTATAGGCCTTTTGATGTGAGTTTCTCTATTTTTTTTGGAGAGATATTTAATTCTGACCTTAGTGGTGACCTCTTTCATAGACCCCAATGACTGCCAGCTCCATTTCTAATCCTGAAACCTATATGTCTGAGGCACTCAGTTGGAGTACTTACAATAATGTGGCTATTGATTTGGTTAGTAATTTCCTTCTATTTAGTGTTCCTTTTATATACAATTAATCTTTTGTCAATTTATCCTTCAGTACAAGTACAAAGACCACATTCATCCCAAAGAAGCCATCCAAAATCTCTCTACAGTTACCAATGTCAAAGGCAATGGGAATTGTGGATTTTGAGCCGCTGCGGTCAGCATGGGACGTTCCTCAGACAAATGGATGAATATTTGCAAGGAAATGAAAGAAGAACTCAAATCAAACCCTTTTGATTCAAACCACCTGATGGTAAAAAACATACGGGGCTCAAATCACAAGGATCAAATCAATGCACTCTCTTGGGATGGAAAAGCACAGGCCCCACTGAAGGATTGGATGATCTTCCCTGCTCATGGATACTTGATGGCTGACACTTATAACAGACCTATGGTCTTGTTTTCTGGCATAATGCCCACCATTTATCTTCCTCTCTCTTCTTCACCCACCACCCACTCTCCCATATGTCTCATACTCATTCCCAGTCTTCTTCATCTCATCAGCTTGACGTTTAAGGCTGAAATATGGCCTTCCCCTAGGATTGATCCATATTGGCAACATTGGGCTGAAGAGGAAGCTCTGGTATGGAAAGAGTGGATTCAGCCCAATTTGGACCTTGGGGAAAAATTTCTTTTCCCTCCAATAAGAAGATTGGCCAGGATTAATAAGATTGTTGACGTTGAATAGTTATTTGTCTATTTTCCTATATTTCCATTTATTTGTCATGAAATCTAATAACAAGTTACTTTCATAATCAGTATTTGTTTCCAATGAATTCTTCACCCTCTAAAGTGTAGGAAACCATTTAAAAACTCCCTGAATATCTTGAAAGCCAGATGTGAAGGTGTTTGGAAATAAATTCAGTCCAAAAATCATGAAATTTCAACCAATCATTTTTAAAAAAAAACTGTTAGTCACATTAAGCTCTATACCCCTTAAGATATTTTAAAATGATTTAAAATGTTGAGAAAATTTTATTCCTAGTGTTACTCTCATCCCCTTAGCATTATTCAGGTATGCAGCTTTACATCAGCACCCTTGGTATAACTTACATTAGCACTAGTGTAGTTGTCCATTTCCTTTCCAAGCTCTATTCTGTCTTTGAGTAGTTCCACAAAGCGCATACATTCACATGACACACTGGCATTTGTTCAAGTCCACACATGTTTTTTTTCTGGATGTTTACTCATCTGGAACTCAAGGGGGATTAAATTCTACAAAGATCCTTGGGAGCACGAATGTACTTGCATTCATTTGTGTGAAACACTGACTTTTTTTCAAGTCCAAACATGCTTTTTTTGGGCTGAACATTTTTTGATAATTTCTCTGGATAATCTCAAGTCATGATGAGATGAAAAGTAAATTATATGATACACTTCAGTGAGACATAAATGTAAGTTCCACAAAAGTCCTCAATAAATCATCACCAATATACATATCATACTTTGGGAATAATTCCACATATTTTTAAAGGCAGAAATATGCATTGGATATCCGGTGTTACCAAAATTGGAAACCCTTCAGAAAAAACCCTTGCAAGTGAAATATTTGATGGCACCTGACAGGAAGGTGCTGGAAATTCTCCCCTGGTGTGGGTGCATCCATGTTTAACTGTGATGAATTCAACCTAGGCAATTATTATGGCAGTGTGTAATATTCTTTCAGAAAATGTTATATAAAGAACAGTTCAAGGCTAGGGAAGGGGAGCTCTCAGGGTACTTTTTGAGTTATCCATTTTGTTTATCTCTTTCATTACTCTGCTTCCTAGATGTCTCTCAGATTTCACTCTCATGTCACATGTTGTATGTAGAATACCTGAGGCAGCAGTCATGGAAGGAACTTTCACTATCCTTCTACAAACCTCAAACACCATCACCACTCTGTGCCTGCTGTCCTCAGTTTTCACACTCATCCATTCATCATACTTGAGAAGTATTCCAGTGAATAAAGGTGGGTTGGATAAAGGGAAAATACTACTCAAGTAAATTTGGGTTGGATAAAGGGAAAATACTAATCTGAAACTAGGAAGAGAATATTCAAGGTAATTACTAAAGTGGTACTGGGTGAATACAATGAGGATCAAATCCAAGGCCAGGAAATGGCCTCCTTTAATATTCTAGAATTTCCTAGTAGGAGATTCTAGAACCAATTTTGTTGTGGATTCTGATCTAATGTATCACAATGAAGATGCACTATTATTTGATGAGAGACAAAATAGGGGTTGTTTTGAATAGAGTCAAGTATTCTCTGTGTACCCATTGTCTCATTACATGTATGTATAACCAATCACATCATGGGCCACTTCACTTAAATTATCAACCACTTAGTTGACTTAATTATTATCCAACTAAATGTATTATTCTTACATTTATTCTACTAGAATTATTTTCTCTCTGCTCTTATGACAATACTTTTAATCCATATCTTATGTGGCTATCTTTCTCTTACTAAGTACCTTTGATTTAGTGGTGATTTGAGTGAGATATCCCACCTAATTTTACATGGATATTTCAATTGTGAAAAAATATTCTAGTTTAGTTTAGGAATTGAACTATGAATACAGTATTTTTTTATATCTTACAGTTAGGTCAGTCTTTATGATACTCTTCCAGAGTATGCCTAGGACATGTTATGAGTTTATGATTTTATGATTCTATGAAACTGAATTTTGAAAACCTCTGATGATGGAAACCAGATGAAATAGCTTATGATAGGAGCTATACACACCCTTCAGGATCAAATTTTATTTAATTTGTAATCAAATACATATAAGAAGCGTGTTCGACGCCGTCCTGGGCCCCCGAACAATCGCGTGTCACTCGTGTTGTGTGTAGTAAGGCCCGTTCAACATATAAGGTCTTGCTGGTTTTGAATCTGGGAAGCTATACAGTATTTCTTATTCGGTGTTCGAGCAATCCGAACAACTCTGTCCTTCAAGTTTGAAAATACAGGGTTGATGGTATGAAGATGTAGTGGTGGGACTGTCATGATGTCATATGCTTCTACTGGATGCATGTATGCGGTCTGGTCAACAGCGACGTTCGATCCCGGCCCCTCGACTCTGGAGCGCCCGACTCTTCTCGCGTCAACCTCTCCTCAATGTCGGATATCGATGTCATTCGCTCCTCAATAATCAATTCTCTATTCTCGCCTTATTCGAAGGGTAGTGCCGGACAAAGTGAGTCACGTCAGACAGTCTGGTTACAGATAACATCCCAGCTAATCGCCTTTTGCTTAATCCATCCAGCCGGTCAGACGTATATTTCTCATTGTAAGACTTGGGAGGACGTTTCAGCTACCGGTGAACGAAAGCCGAGGTATATTCTACTGGCTGGTTTGTGGTCTATCCTCTCGGCTACAATGGCTTTGTGACATCTGTTGTTTTATGATCATTTGCTTTTCCTCCTGACGGTACTCTGTTTCCTTAGTTGGTGCTACTGCTCGTGTTTTTCTCCATAAATCAAAGCGCAATACCAATGGATCATTTTCGATCGGAAAAACTTGGGATATCATTGATCTTCGAACCGTTGAGGTGCTTGATGTTAGTCTGGCTATTGAATCGATCTCACACCGTCCGCTGCTCTATTTCATCCAACGCTGATCTCCCAAGAAAACTTTTCGCATAGGAATCCACGTTCCGCTTGATTATCGGCCAAAGGGCTTATACTTGGCTTGCTGAGAATGTTAATGAAAGAAACAAATTCGTCGATGTGCTCGTTAGATCGTTCAAGCAATACTCTAAGGGTGAATTGCCTCAGCTGATTGGGCTTCCAAACGCAGACTACTGTGAGTATTTTTTTTTGATTTAAATCACATCCATGTGGGCCCTTCCTTCCTCGACCGGCACTGTCAGATCTATGAATCAGCTGATCTAGACTCCTTTTTCCCATTTTTCCCCACTTCAGCTACCCCAGCCTATTCTAACCCTATACCCTCGTCTCCTATTACTTCGGCCCAGCCTTCTCACGCCACTGGAGCTAGGGGTAGGCCAGTCAATCCGCTCACTTCGCCCAACCCTCTAAAGCCTTCAACAACCCTTCGCCCTTCACCTACCCCTCAAACATCTTTCCAATCTTCATCTCCTTCCACTCCTCTGTCCTCCCGTGGTGCTCCATCTTACGCTACCCCGGCCCCATCGATTGCCACAAACTTCACCAATACTGGCAGCCCTGCTCCCATTTCTCATGTCGAATCATCGCGTCGGGCACACCATGCCCCCCACCCCTCCTCCGGAATTGAATCATCCATGCCCAGCCCTCAGCTTTCTGTAACACAATCTCGAACCTCAGGTGAAGATGAGACTCGCATCTTCGGCTCACCTGGCTCACCCCGCAAGGTTACTCGACCGAAAATATCGATGGCTGGCCTGACATTGAACCATCGCTCACACTCTCGGACTACTCCGACAGCTCCAGATAGTCCTGCTGTCAATCGAATAATCAGTTCACCTCTAAGACCGAGTCAGGACAGGTACCCAACTAAGGAACCACGGCCGTCGACTGCTGAAACATTGGAGCCTTCTCGACACTCCATTGCTGACGAAGAACAAGATCTTACTTCCTCAGTCGCTGTTTCAAAACCAGCACGACCACCACCCACCAAAAGCGCATATCGCTCTCGTGAATCTCTCTTGACAGAAAAACCACATGCACCTTTCGTAACCTCTGATCAAAGAAAAGCTGTAAACCCGTCAGATGAATCAGATCTTGCCATACCGGTTGTACTGTCCAATGTAGAAGAAATTCTAGAGGGATTCCAATGGCGTGCAATCTCTTCAAATGGTACAGCTGAGTCTGTTAGCCAGATCGAAGATCAGCTCATGACAGAATTGAAAGCCCTAGAGCTAGCTGAAATCCATGCTATTATTGAAAACGATGATCGGGTCGGAACGATTGTTACACATCTTGACGAGAGCTTAGCTGAATTAGACAAGATGGAGGCATTATTGAGTCTTTATCGTACCCAGCTAAATGTAAGTTGTCTGGGTCTGTTCGCAGTATTATCTGCACTGACCATATAATTCTCCTTCACAATCTATGGCGGGCCAATCGAAGATGGTTGATGATGATGTCGTCCATATTGAAAGTCAAAACCGGGGTTTACAAGTGCAAATATCAAACCAACGAGTTCTGCTGGAAGAGATTGAAGATATAATGGTCCGTACACGGTCTTCACAAAATAACCGCCGGGATGACTTAGTGATGTTGTCATTTTCATTAGCAAACTATTCGCATTCCTGATACTGCCCTCGATGCACTTACCCAAGAACCTCTCGACAGCCAAAAAGGAATTGACCAGCTTGAGAAGACCGCAACCAGTCTTTACAAGGCCATTTTGTCTGTCAGAGACATGAACAACGTCGCCGCTGTGGCTGCTGCTTCGGATGATAAGGTGGAGCAATACAAAAGAAATGCTCAGCAGTTCTGTAAACGTGTTTATGAATTCCTTATTGTGATGTTCAAATATCAGGTCAGTTCGTCATTTCCAATCCCTCGTCGAAATGTAATACATTGATACCCCTTGGCTTTTCATGATCTGACAACACTTGTGGAATCATCAGGCTGGATTGATATTGAATGATAAAAATAATATCAAGTTAAAAAATGAGTTGAAGCTGCCTTCGCATTCATCCATGGAGAAGTATTTAGAGCGGTACTGTGGCCTGACACTTTTTACCAAAGAGATTGATGCGGCCAGGTACCAACAACTATGCGCAGTTGAGTAATCTATTTTCGACACTCCTACAGCTTTGTAGAGTGTTTGTAGAGTGTAGAACACTAACAAATTCATCAAAGTCTTACTTCACGACTGCCAGTGAACTACACAAAACGGAAATATTGGAAATAACATCTATGTTTCGTAACAAAGTTCGGAAACCCAACGAAGAAGAACTTGAAGCTAGTGAGTGCTAAGGCTATTGAAGAAGAAATCCACGCCTTGATCGCACATGAACCTTGGTTTGCCTCTCTCAGCTTTTGCAGCCCAGCTTTCTCCAACGACTCCAAAACTGATGGTCGCTCGAAATCCCCTCTCAAAGTTTGAGAAGCGAGATAAGAAAGATGTCAACAATTCAACCGATGTTTTGACGGCTGGTGAAGCGCTACATAAGTTTTTGACCCAGCTGATCCCTCACGTACAGCGCGAACAAAATTTCGTCATCGATTTCTTACACGTGCATTCCGGATCGGAAGACGGAGATGGCTTGGTTACTTACGCCGGCTATTCTGGCTTGGAAGGCTATTTCAAGCGCGCGGCCGTCAACCTTATGCAGACGGCGATGATCAACAGCAAATTCAATGATATCCTAAGCGTCATGGATCTGATCTTTGGATTCTTACCTGGTGAGATGAAGGAATGGGTCGAAGCAATGGTTGCTGCGGATCCCATGTAAGATTAGCGCATTTGATTGTTTTTTTTTTTTTTTTTTTTTCATTCCACCAACTGAACGAAAAATCATTTTTTAGGCAGATTATTAGTGTAATGATGGCGCTAGATTTAGTCATTGGATCAGATATCCTTGTGCGGAGTGAATTTCTCAACGTGATATTGGAATCTCTGCAAAAGAGGTCGCTGAACATTTTCGAGCAAAATATCAAAGAACAATTAAAGGCGATCGAGACAACAAGATTGACCGTCAAGAAACGGAAGGGGGTTGTCTCCTTCATATCTACGTTTCCTGATTTTGTCTTGAGGGTGGAGCGCCAAATGGAATTTGGAGAAACGGCTGATTGTCCGACACGAAAACTAGTGGATCAGCTCTATGAACAGATCAGTCAGTCTATGTTTGAGGCTCTACAAACAATGGCTAAAAGTGAGGGAGATCCTGCAGCAAATCATGGCGGTGGTAATCAGGAAGATCGTGATAAGGATCGACTAAACTATCATACGCTTATCATAGGTAAGGTGATTTGATCTGAAATCTCTGTTTCAGTTTTTCTTAAGAAAGCTCTGTTTGCCATCGTTAGAAAACATGCATCACTTTGTGACAACTGTGTCCAAGATCAATGCACCGGCCTTGAAAGCCTCATTAGAGAAAGCTAAAGAGCAGTACGATCATAACTTGGCTTTATATATCCGACTGGTACTTCGACGACCGCTGGCTCGATTTATTGTTAGTACTTTATCCATTTTTGGAAAAAATGGAACTCTCAACCTAGCAAATGTCTAGACTGATAAAGTTCATTTGGGTCAACAGGACTATTTCCAGGGTATAGATGAACTCTTACGAACTACCGAACCTAGTCAAATCCCTCAACATAGTCAATACACCAAGGTATCACTCAAACGAGTGATCTCGACCCAAGACAAAAAGGACATTAAGAAATCTATTGAAACCTTAAGCAAACGGGTCGACAAACACTTCTCAGATGTTGCCAATCCATCTGCTGAGAATTCGGTAGTCGTGGAGACGGTCTGGAAGGCCTGTGAAAAGGAATTGATCAGATTGATCGGCGATTGGCAAGCGCTCTTGGAGAAATGTTACGCTAATCCGACTGACAGTGGGGCGTCTGGTGGTAATGATAAAGGTGGAATTCCTAAGTTTGAATTTGGAATCGATGATGTTAAACTTGCCTTCCAAAAATATCAACCGGGGAGTTAACATGAACACGAACGGTTGATTCAGTGGAGATGAAGTAGCGTTGGAAGGACATGGAAAGATTAATGATAAATAAACTACCTGGCCAATTTCCTTTCTGCTACTCACTCCTCTACACTTATTTTTTTAACGGGAGCGATTCTTGAAAATGTTGTCATGTTTATCTCCAAGATCAAATAAATTGAAAACAAAATAAAAAGACTTTGTACTTTTTGTGTAGTTAAACTTTTTTTTTCATCGACCAACTTTGAACTTGTACACTCTATAACTTTGATTGCCTTGGAGTGAGTGAGTGTACTTATCACACATTGTTTAGGAAAGAAATCTTCCAATCTCACTTCGTTGTTATCAGCCGCCTGGTGTCATGCCAAGGTAAAAGTTCCTCCACTCAAATCAGAATATTCGTTTCCCAGTTACATAAATCTTTATGTATGACTACTACTAGTGGCAGCTAATGTTTAAGAAAGCCGAGATACATGATACGTCTCGAGATTGTTGAAAGTATACGTTTTATGTACTCGACACCCTATTCTTTGTTATTCCTATCGATCGTTAGCCTCCTCATATTCATCTCTTCTCTTAGCCTCCTTAGCTCACAACCGCTGTCTCTATAGAGTCTTCACCACAGAGGCTCAACTACTTACTTATTTATGAATCTTAGGAAAAGTACAGTGAAATGGGTTTTTTTTTTTTTTTGTAGATCAGCTGAACTGAGTCTGTGTTAAGATGTGGATATGATGATATGATATGTAGTACATATATGGTTAGAGTAAGATTGAATTTTTATAAAAGAACTGTCTGTGCTGCTTGACCAGTCACAAAGATTTTAAAACTGAACCGGAACTATTTAATTATAAAACTTTTGTTCTTTTTTGTTTTTATGTCATTTGAATTTAAAAAGACTCATAATAATAAATATTACCAATCTGGTATTATAAAGATACATATTAAACTCAGTAAGTTTCTTTTCTTTTTTTTTTTCCTTTGTCGGGGAAATCTCCCCTTTTGTAACTCTCTCTCTCTCACGCCAATCAGACTCCTTCACAACTCTCTTACGTTTACCCAGGCCATCTTCAACAATCTCTTTCCCCCCCAGTTTTAATTTCTAAAACTTCACACTTTTCAACTCATCTACCTAAATAAGTATAACATCTTCCTTCTCCGGCAACACTGACCTCTTTCTTTTATCTGCTGGCACGGCTCACATCTCTCTCCTTGCCCACATCCCATCACTCATTCACACGCTCCTTCAAAATCTCTTAAACGCTTCTTCTTTTTTTTTTCTTTTATTATTATCTCTCTCTCTCTCTTGCCCTCGTAGGCCTATCATATCATCTCACGACTGGTTCAACTCTCACTCTGGCCATTGGCTCCTACTCTTCTTTCCTTTCAATCCCTCATCATCCTCAAAACCAGAATGACTAGTCAACATTCACCCAACCAAGACTCGACCACCTCTTACCCACTCCCTCCAATCAAACCCAACTCTCATCCTGACCTCGTCAATAGTATCTCAAGCCCATCTCGTCTCCGAAGATTCCTTCACTCTATCCACAACCATCATCACCCCACCCATCGCCAACACCTTCACCGTCAGGATCTTTCTCCTTCGCCTACCGTACCAGAGGATGATCGGGAGCTAGCCAGTCCATGTGGGTAGGATCTGACTCAAGCTTATAATACCACCACCTTGCTCATCCCATGATGCCTCTTTAATCTATACTAGCTTGGAAACACGAGATATCTTTCATTTTCATCATACAACACCTGTTAAGCTTGATTCCCAAGCTGGTACCACTGGCACTTCAGTTGCTCAACTACCTGGTCGGCATTTCATCGTACTACCCTGGCTAGCCATGCTTGTATGGCTCTTCATTCTGTTTTTCATAGGCGTAAGTCTCTCATCTGTAACCATCAATCTCATCAGCTTCTAACTAATCTTTCCTTCTCTCAACAATCAGCTCACAGTTGCTGGATTCACGCTAAGCTATCAAGCACGGAAAGAGTTTCGTATGCGAGTAGAGGAACAACGTAAGGCCAGGAGCAAGTCGAACAGGAACAAGCCTTAGTAACAGAGTGCAAGATTCCAATCACAACCAAAGAATTCAAATCATTTACCAGAAAGTCTATCATGGTCCTCAACTCTAGCTCACCTAGAGGTCGTCATCAACCAAACAACTCGGTCTACAGTATTGACAAGGCTGGTGAACTCAGACCTCGCAACATGTTTGATCGTCCACCAAGAGATAGTGTTCTAGTTGCTGAGATCACATCATCTGGCAATTTCTCTGGTGATGATCCATTCTATGAATTCTCGTAAGTGTTCTCTTACCCATCTATCAGTTCCTACTATGATCTATCCTAACCAGGCCTTGATCCGACCTATCCAGTCGGCAAATGACCCGTGAAGGTCTATGGGATCTGGCTGCTAGAAAGTCTAAGGTTATCTCCGTCGTCAGCCTATCATCCATGATGCCCAAGATTGGAAAAAGGAACTCAAACCGGTTCACAATGATGGATCTAGCTCAGGAAGAACTTGACGAACATAATTACCAATCCAATCTGCAACATAACCTTGACATGCCTTCAAACTCTAGAGCCCGAAGACATCTTCAAGCCGCTGAGGGTGCCAACTTGAGAATAGAAGATCACGTAGTTCAGCCCAACAGATTCGTACCGCCTGTTCCAAAACTACCTCTCAGGTTTGCTCACGAGCGGGCTGACTCTGGCGAGAAACTATCGAGCTTGTGAGTAGACATTTCATCGGTTGGTGAAGGGTTAAATCGTGACTGAATATTTAATACAACACTGTTTCTCCCACAAAAGTAATGATATCCTGTTCCTACCGTTCAATGAAGACAAGCAATCCTCCTTTATGGATCCCACCATATCCTCAAGCACTAGGACTTACCCTCCTCGACGCACAGCCTCCCGACGTGATCAAGGGTCCGAAGACTCTGAGACCATGATGCCAACCCAGAACCTCGGGAAATCGAGTCACTATCTCTACCCCAAAGAAGCACCTCTCTACGCGGAAAATCAGAAAGGCTTGATCCCTGGCAGAAGGATGCTCACAGCTATGAGGATGACCAGAACACCAAAACCCTTGTCAGGACCAACAATCCCTCTATTGAGGTCTCGCCAGATGACGCTTTCGCGCAATACGCATCTTCTCGAGCAGCAGCTGCCATCTCCCCTCTGCCCAGCTCAAAACCGAGCGCAAAAGTAGAAAGGGATGATCTTCAACTACCCTGCCGGAGTGACGGTCATGGTTATGAAGATCAGCAGGCCACCGAAACTCTCGTGAGGGCTACCACCCCATACGGTGATGTTTCGCCTGACGATGCAGTCGCCCAATATGCATCCGCCCGAGCAGCCGCCATGTCCCCTGTGCCCAAGTTGAACTATAGTGGATCTAGCTCCAGATTTATTGGTCCAAGAAGTATAACACCAACACCTGTCTTCCTAGATGGCCGTCAGTCGCCGGCCCCGTCGACGCAGATGGGCTGTATTGAATCAACTGGGGAGCTCCATGTTTCACCTGATGATGCTGTGGCGCTGTACGCATCTGCCCGAGCAGCCGCCATGTCACCTCTGCCCAACTCCAAGCTCAGCAGAGCTAGCTCCAAATTAGGATTCATCCGCCGAAGTACAACACCAACACCTGCCGGCCTGGATGGCCGTGAGTCGCCAGCCCCGTCTACACAGATGGGCTACTTGGAATCAATCACCGAGCCCCTACCGATGAGAAGCCAAGAGTTCCTTGATTCCCCGCCCGCCCACGGCTCGCTCTCAGAAAATGGAGATGACTATTGCAAGCCTTTCTCAGTGATCTTTGAGGAAGATGATGACGAGGATTACTTCTTTCCCACAAGCGCCCAACACAATCCAACATTTACACCCATCAGCTCCAGTTTCCGGGACACACCGTCAGGTAGATCGCCTGAGAACAATATACCTCTTCCGAGACGACTCCCTCCAGCGACATTAGGTAGATCATCTAGCCATACCAGTCGACTACGCGCCCACACCGTCACCTCACAGGGCCCTACTTCTGTTGCAATGTCCGCCACATCTTCGACTTCTAAGACCACATCCTCTTCCTCATTCGGTAGTAGATCAAGATCCGGTAGCTCTGGTGCCCGAGCCGTCGAAAACCCACTTCACCGTTCGCTCAATTATCTTTCGTCACCTAACACAGTCCCATTGGCACTCAAACCAGACGTGTCCAGGGGCTCCGAAACCTCCCTTCGCCGTTCCAACCCTCTCTCGTCACCTCACGAAGCCCCATTGACACTCAAAAGAATCCCATCCTTGTCGACAAACCCCTACGGACGACGGAGGAAACAGCTGGAGGACCCTTCCCTCAATCAGCAAGAACCTACCCTACCTCGTCGTCATATCGAGCGCCACTTCTCCGAACGCGAGGATCGTTCCATCAAACAACATCCACCCCACTCTTCCAGACCCCGCGGTTCCACTCAAGACCCTGATCCTGCTGATCCGAGCGCGCCGATTCGAAGAGCCGTATCCGCTCAAGCAAGGATTCCACTCTCGGGTTTGTCTTGTTTCTTTAGTCCCCTTCTCAACACTACTCTAATGTCTGTTTTACTCGCACCTCTTCTCCCTAAAATCTAAACCGTGTAGGTACCATGTCGTCAGGAGGAGTTCGAAATTCATCATTTGTTCCTTAGTAATATGGCTTTTGCTAAGGTGATTCTACTTGAATCAGTTTGCAACATTTTTTTAAAAAACCCCTTCATATCTCACTCACTACTACTGTTGCCCGTTTCTTTTCCTTTTTTTTTTGGTTCTTTCTCTCTTACTTGGGGTTTTTTTTCTCATTTTTTTTTTCTTTGCGCTTTCATCGTTTTTTTTTTTTTTCGTCGTTTTTTTCATTGCTATTTGGCTAAGGGGACTATTAATCTCTTCTTTTTTGTTGTTGTTATTTATCACGCAACTTGTTTTTTTTCACGTATTCAAGCAAATCTTATGTACATACCTGCATACGCTTGTTGTCTCTGCATTTCAAACACAAGAGGAAACCTCGACTCGATTGCTCATACCATTGTTTATACCATTGTTACCTATTGAACTTTTTTTTTTTTTGTGCGTGTGTCTATAACAGCCTTGTCATCATTCCGCGTTCTTTTTTAGAATCTTTATTAACAAGATCGAACGATGATATCTTAAACCAAACTTTTTCCCGCGGAAGCACTTGAATCATTTGGAAGACCATTATTGAATGTGGGAGAAAGTTTTTGCTTGCCACATTGTAGTCGTACTTTTTTAATCGCAGCCAGCTCACATGCGGCAATAGCAAAATGTTTTTTTATTATGGTCCTGTTCTGACATCCTGCTATACCTTATCAATGGGTCCACCATTTAATTATAGATACACTCCCTCAAATGTCTTGACGCCTACGGGTCGGGAAGTCATAAATCTCTAACTTATACGGCCGGACGTCTAATCACATCTCTTAAAACTCGTGCCGAAGTACATATATCATGAATGATGATGTGTTTGTTGTGATGATAGGTCAAAAAAGAGTCGAGAGATTTATATATTTACATGAGCCTTAATGTTCGGTTGGGAGATTCTGGAGTCTGATGAATTCTAGATCGATAATAAATAATTATTCATGTTTCGGTTAACCTTTGGTTTAGTTTAAGAGTTGGCTTATAAATAAATAAATAAATATTTGTACATCTCAGTTACATATTTACATAACTCTTTTTTTTTTTGTCCTGCGTCCGAGTTGTCAATATCCCCTTATAATGATGTCCTGTTGACCATCCCACCAAAATTTCTTCCTAACAGAGAATTATAAGATAACGTCGATTCGATAAATCTTTGAAAACACTATTGCGGAACTTCCTTCATCCAGTCAAAAAAAACAAAAACTCCCGATTCAACTTGCTGGTTTTTATTAGCAACTCTTTTTTTTAAACCTTTCAAAAATACTGATTAACAGGACATAATGTCACATTATCCTGATCGTTATGGGTAAGTGAACCTACTGACTTATCAAGTTAGGAACCTCTATCAATCCGTTATTTTCTGTAGATCCACGGAACAGTACCCATTGTTCAAGTCCCCAAGCCAATCTGGAAGCCTGAGTGATTACTTTGATGATGGTTTGGACCAAGGTAGTCTCAATGATTTGGTGGATGACATCGATCAGAACCAGGAATACCTATCCTATCAGGCTCAAAGCCAGTCCCTCAAAAGTAACGATCGACAGACTCCTTCTGATAAGGCCTATTCACCCTTCCCACAATCGAGTAGGTACTCGTTCAACCGCAATCCATCCATTCACCCGGGTCAGTTTCACAGCGTTCCCAATCAAAACCTCTGTCCATGTTTCAATTAGCTGAACCAGAGCTGGCCTCTGATGAGCGGGGTGAGATAATCAGCTTACAAGTGTACAATCTCATCTATTTATCTACCTTGGATATTGGTTCAGAGCACTCCACGGTCGATCCAATTCACCAGGAGAATCTTTACCACCCAGCCGATTCTCGTGCTGGTGGTGTTTCGAATCAATCACGAGCAAAATTAATCCCTGTTACCACATTGCGTAAGTAGCAATCAGGTTGATGAGTCATAACATGCCCCCACATTTGAGATTCTGCTGAATCCTTATGCAATCTACTCGCCGGTTACCCTCTTGTCAGCCGAGAATTATACCAGCTTCTTCGGTTTCAGTCACTTCAATAGTGTACAGAGCGAATGTTTCTCAACTGTGGGCATTAAGTCTTTCGAAGCCACAAATTGTTCATACAGAACTGATGTTGGCTGTGTGGTTTGATAGGTCTATAACACCAATCACAATGTTTTGACAAACGCTCCCACAGGAAGCGGAAAAACGGTCATCTTCGAATTGGCAATCTTAAGAATGTTGGAGTATAACCAAATCTCGAAGGCTGTCTATATGGCTCCTACAAAGTCATTGTGCGCCGAGAGGTTTCGAGATTGGAGCACCCGATTTGGCTCGCTGGGAGTCAAATGTGTCGAGTTAACGGGCGATAGCGAAAACGCTGGCCTGGCTGATGCTAAGCTTTCAAATCTTATCATCACCACGCCTGAAAAGTGGGACAGTATGACTCGGAGATGGTAGGAACGTTTTTATTTATTTTTGCCGCACTGACACACCAGCATTTAACAAGCCATGATGTTTGATCATAGGTTTGAATTCACCAAGCTCTTGAACAAAATCAGATTAGTGTGCATTGATGAAGTTCATATGCTAAACGAAGAACGTGGTAGCGTTCTCGAAGTCATCGTTGCACGCATGAAAACTCTCGGGACTAGTTCGTCAGATTGTAAACTTATTCCGCAGGCGGGAGTGGGATTGCTGAGCTAGGCCTTTGTGGCATATCCTAGATATAAGATTGATCGCACTCAGCGCGACAGTACCGAATATATGTGATGTTGCCGAGTGGATGGGTGACGGTGGGGTCGCCGATCAACATGAAAAGGCATTGACAGGCCAAGCCCCGGCGAAGACTTTCATGTTCGTGCAGCACTTCAAAAAATTGATTGGCAGTTTTTTGCTGATTCGCTGATCGCTTTGCTTCTCGCAGCTTTGGCGAGGAACACAGACCAGTCAAACTGTCCAAGTTCGTATACGGCTATACTCGTCGGCCGGAGCATACTGAATATCAATTCATGAGTTTATTAAATTTCAAGTAAGCAATGTGACTTTTTCCTCGGTAGGTTTCTTGCCAGCATATACCAACGACGGAGTGTTTTACTTACCTGGAATCCAGACTGATGGATCATATTTCGACCCACTCGTCTGGAAGACCGTAAGTAACATGTTTCGGTTTAACTACGTTTCTCTTTTGACTGGATTTTACTCATGCTTTCCTTGGTAAATCAGGACTTTGGTATTTTGTGGCACACGTAAAAGCTCATTGCAAGCTGCCGAGACTCTTTCGAAAGCTTATCAAAAGATGTCAACTCAAGGGGAGAAACTTCCATGGGAAGCTCCAAAAAGGTATGAAAAACAACTTAAAAAAAATCTGGAGTTCAAACTTGTCTCTTATTTTTCGGCTCTTTCAGCGTAGGAACGTTTAGTGACAAAAAATTGACCGAACTTGGTGCCCAAGGGATTGGAATTCATCACGCTGGTCTTGACCAATCTGATCGGAAACAAATTGAAACCTTATTCACAATAAATAAAATTTCCGTCTTGTGTGAGTTTATTTTTTGAATCGGGGATTTTCAATAAGAGCTGATTCCAACCTTGGTCATTTTAGGTACCACTTCAACGCTTTCAGTCGGGGTTAATCTTCCAGCGCGATGTGTGATTATTCGCGGAACCAAAACTTACCGAGGTGGAACAAATAGTAGAGACGGGTTCGAAGATTATAGTGAATTGGATTTGATCCAGATGATGGGAAGAGCTGGAAGGCCTCAGTTTGACGACGAGGGTGTGGCGGTGGTAATGACTTCCCAAAATGATAAGATGCGAATCGAAAAATTAGTCAAGTCTGAAACCATGTTAGAATCATGGTTTGTCTTTTGTTTTGCCTATCTTCACCTCTTGTTAAACGCCTGATGACTAACCCAAACTTTGAACCCCTTTTAAGCCTCCACTTGGTGAGTGTTTTTGTTCTTGCCTGTTACTGACCTTCGGAAAATCAGCGATTCTTGCATGATACTGAATTTCTCAAGTACAGAATCTCACCGAGCATATTAACTCCGAGATTTATATGGGGACCATCACAAGTCGCAGCTCCGCAATTGATTGGCTTGAGAATTCATTTCTATCTGTCCGGATAAAAAGTATTGTCCCTTTTATTGATTTTACTTCTGCTGAATGAATTTTGATCTTATATGATTGGCTTAATAATTGCTGTTTTAGAAAACCCGAAGCATTACTCTATTAGCGACGATCAAGTTGCGCCGGACAAGCAGTTAGAGAATTTTTCAGGAGCTGCGTTGGATCTTCTACTACAAGATGGCTTGATCGAGGAGGATGAAGATCAAGTGATTCGGCCAACTGAGCTCGGAGAGATCATGTCCAAGTTTTGTCTCCGGCACAAAACATTTCTAAGTCTGGCCCGGATGAAGTCCGGTGCCAACATGAGGAACATTTTGGAGGCCGTGTCTGGAGCCGATGAGTATTCTACTTTGAGACTGAGGACTGGTCAGCACATTGTGACAACCTTGCATGGATTAATGGCATGTTAATAGATTTACGACCGAAATAGGTGAAGGGATGGCGTACAAGTCCCTTAATTCACACCCGGAACTGAAGTGTCCTATCATTGGGAAAGTTACGCAAACCTGGCAGAAGGTAGGCTTCGAATTTCAGCTGAATATTATTTCCTATTTAGAGGAAAGGCTCACCGTGTTTGAAATTTGAAGGTAATGCTTTTAATTCAGGTCAGCTAGAATCAAACGGTAAAGTCTAAACTTGAGATAATCGCTCATCCGACTCCTATGTCGAAACAGGCAGTCCTTGGCGGCATACCTTTGGCTGAAGTTAAGGTCGAGAACACCAATCCAGTGATGGAAGTCAACATCATTTGGCAACATCTACCTCGGATTTCCAAATGTCTGTCAGGAGCACACCCTGCGCGTTTTACATACATACATCGAATCATTTAATCTGATAACACACAAATTGAAAGCAGGTATTGTAGCGCTGGCTATTTCGCGACACGACGCTGCGGTTAAGAATTGTTTAGAATTGTGAAACATTTTTGTTTGTCTGGTTTTCATCTCCCATAAGTTTGTTGACTCAATTGTTTTTTAATTCTTAAGTTTGCGATCGGTTACAGCCAAGGCTTGGGATGATTCACCGTGGGTGTTGCGCCAGCTCGATTCTATCGGGGAAAAGTCCGTCAAGCGCTTGGTGGATGCAGGAATTGTGACGATTGATCAAATACAACGCACATCCAATCATCGGGTCGAAATGGTAAATCGCTTATCCTTTTCATTTCCCTCATAAAAGTTGCTGAATTTATCTGATATTCTCGTAGATACTTGATCGGAACCCCCCTTTTGGGACCAGGATTGTCCGACAAGCACGTTCTATGCCCAAATTCTTTTGCACGATGGAAACGGTATCGGAGAGAGTTGTTCCAGAAGGCATACATGTCTCTGTCGAGATCAAAGTAGGATTATCTGACACCGGCGAGCCCCCTGTTTGGAAGTGGAAAAACTACATATTGATGGCCACAGTACTTGTTATGACGACTGATCAGGAATGGATCGAGTTTAGAACGATCCAGTATGTATCGATTATTCCTCTTTCCAAGTTTCAGCGTCTGAGGTCAGGTCCGGGTTTGTCGATTGTAGGGTGAAATTGCTCCGCGAAACCAAGCAATTTGACGTGGAATGCATCTTGGTAAAGCCATCGCAAGCGATTGTCACGCAAGTTGCGTGTACCCAGCTAGCTGGAATCGGTGTAAGCACTCGCTGGAAGCCCCGGACCCTGAGAGAACATTATCCGAAACCAAAAACAATCACTGATGACGAAGCCGCCTCATTGGAAGTGTTGGAAGGGTTAAACACGAAAGACTTGGCCCTATCAGGCAATGAGTCTGAATGCGAGTTTCTAGACAAGCAGCCAAAGTCTGTGACCAAATCTTCGACTCAAATCCCGTGTCCACTACGAAAAGAAGAAAAAGGTTTTCAGAAGTCAGAAGCCCATGCTAGCGCGACTGGAAGCAAGAAAACTGGAGTTGAAGCAAGAGAAAGATTGGGTGAGTAGTTCCGTGTACAGATCTTGTGCAGCTTCGGCATTAATCAGCCGTTTAGTAGAAAACGGCCGATATAAGTGTGCTCATAGGTGCAAAACCTGCAATCATGTTTGGTATGTCCGAACCCCCAGACCAGTATATTATTTGCAGAACACTTGAGTTTCGGAAAAATAATTCTTACCCACTTTATTAGCTGTAGAGTCGGAGTTTCCAAGCCGCCACAAGGCCGTGCAGTCAATAAGACGCCTTCGGCTAATTCGACTAATTCTCAACGCTCGGGAAACGAAAATTCTTTACCTTTGAATCCTATCAGGACAACGAATATTACTCGGACCGCTGAAGATTGGCGAAAGATTCGGCAGGCAGGTCCAGGGAGCTCCTTGCAAACGAATCAGCCAAAAATCAGTAGAAGAATTAAACCTATCAAAAAAATTCCTGAAGCTAAACGCTTGGACCCACATGATGAATTACCATCTTTGGAGGAGCTGCAAAAGATGTCGACTGAGGAGACAGAGGAGACGCGGCCCCAGGACGAGAACAGTTCAAAACGAACATCGGACTTGCGAGCTCCGGAAGCGGAGACCCGCAAGGCTGAATCTCGATCGCGAGAGGATATATTGGAAAAGCAGGTGGGACCAGTTCCAACAGGCACGCAGAGGTCAAAGGAGGTCGGCATTGAAAAGTTCCGAAACATGAAAAAACTCGTAGAGGATTTTGACGAACGCGGAATATTCCGTCAGCAACAACAGCACTCCATTCCCCCACCAATCAAAATTCCAGAGGTCCCGCTGGAACTCGAGGATACGGAACCCAGGGAGTCGCAAGCTCTGTCCACATCTTCCGAATTCAACATCCAATCGCCTCATAGAAGCCATAGTGATAAAAAAATACCTCAGGGATCAGCAGAAGATGAGACCGACGAGCTTGACGAAGATTGGGATATCAAAATATTCGAAGGTTATCTGGCTCCGCAAGGGTCTCAGAAGCCTGGTGAGACTGAGGAGCCCACTAAGAGGCACGTCGATCAAGCCGACCTAGGCGAATCAGGCCCTACCTCAAAAAAACACAAGATGGATGCGGCGGAAAACACAGGAAACCAATCAGGACGGCCTCTAGAAGTCTTGCCTCAATTGGAATTGGGAGCCAATTGGGAGGGCGGCAAAGATAGCGACGATCGACAACATTGTCAGGATCCTCGAAAAAGTACATCGATGAATGTCAGAGCAGGCCTAGCCGGTCCAGAGAACGCGCCTGATGAGGATGAATATGATGAACTTGATAGTGATGACTCGATGATGGCCAAGGTTGATCAAGTTTTGGCTTGGGCGGAGTCTCATGTGGTGGAAGAGTGAACCTAATTTTGTAACCCTGTTTCTCTCTGTCCCAAATTAAATAATTACCACCAGCATCTTTGTACAATCAACATTGGAAAATGTTATCTTCCCTTCAGTACAGGCTCCCAAAGGACAGCTTATAATTAAGTTTGCGTGATCTTATTTTGTTCATTTGTATTATCTAGAGATCATCAAGTGCATTTTGTGGGTCTGGGTGGGGTTTATATTTTATTAGGTGAGATTAACTAAGTTTAAATTGGTTGAGTGAGTGCATCGTTGTTTAACTTGGATGACTTGATCCTATAAGGCAATTATGCTGGCAGTGTGCTAGATAGCTGGCTAGCTAGGTTGTATCTGATGGTATGTCACCTTCAGAACTTTATGCTTGAGAATGGGGGACAATCTTGAGGGAACTGATTGGAACAAGGAGCAAGATGAAGCAGCAGAATTTTGGGGATCAGACTTGATGGTTTTATTTCTTCTGGCACACAAGCCAGATTAAGTATTCTAGTACAAGAGAGTGGCCAACAAGTGGTTGAGCTAAACAAACAATAAAAACACAAACTGATTATACTGATAAGTGTATGTAGTGACCGATAAGTAACATCAGTGGAACACTGGAGGGAAATAAAACTGTCACAAGACAGAGTGAATGAAATCAAACTGCCAGACTGGCAGAGTGATATAAAACAACAGATCAAGTTGACTTATTAATGGAAATAAAACTACATTGAATGTAGAGTGACATTTAATTTTAGAAGGGGAGTAATGATGGTGAAAGGTGATTGGATAGAAAATAAAATATGTGAGTGGAAAGAAAACCTGGATATCTGACAGTATCATCCAGGAGGGATCAATAAACTAGGGGGTGTCAAATGTAACCAAATCCACCATGATCTAATCAACTTGTTTTGAAAACCCATGGATATCAACATGAAATGGTTCAGAATCCTCAAAGGTGAAATGTATCTGGAAAAAACCTAATTCACCGGTTTTGATTGTGGATTTGGGCATACTTGATACCCCCTAATCTATTGACTAGACTTTGAAACTTTTATCTCACCAAAGTATTGCTATGTAGGTTGTTTCCTGGTTGTCTATCCTAATTAATTTTTGATTAAATAACAGAGTGAAAGATAAATATTGATGATATATATATGTCTGCACATTGCATGTCAGTGATAATAAGAAAAATGATTAATTGGAAGTGACCTGTGTCCTGTGACCTATAAGGTTGTTTGAGTTCCAAGATAGATGAGGAAAATCTAACAGCTGGTTGTGTGTAATGACTAAGGATGTACGATGATTTTATTCTCTAAATCTAATATTAGATCTGAATGTCAACAGACAAGCTAAACAACAACAAAAGAGGGTTTTTGATTTAATGATAGTAGATTGATTAATAAAGCAGGAAGATTCTTTTATTGCGATGATAATGATGATAATGAAAACAAAATATTGCGATAGAGAAGAAATGGGAAGTGTACAACAACAAGTTCCTTTATACAAAATATGAAACCGCTTGGTGGTGTATCTTGATCCTCGGAGTTGCCTGATAGAACCGGAGATCCTAGGGTTTGTTTAATATCTGAAATGGTTAGTGATTCTCATCTTATTCTTATTTATCGGGAGCATCCTACCCCTTTTGGGGAAGGTTTAGCATTTCTAAAGACTGAAAGAAAAAACCTAAATACATATTGTCCTCGTCTCTTATGTAAATTTGTTGAGTTCTTACAAATATACTTTACCTTGTGCTCGTCAGAAGTAAGGGTATTGGTAATTTGTTAGTTCGGTGAAAAGAATTGAGTGTGTTATGGAGGTGACGAGGAATGTGCTTCAAATGAAGCCATCTATCGTGTGCTGGAGTAGAATGTTTCCAGCGAATTAGATATTCGTCCGAGCCTTTTCTCTTTGATCGATAGGCTAAAACTTCTTCGAAAAAATTCCAATCAATAGTTGAAATTTCAGTGGTGTGATTATTTGGATGTCGGTTCTCTCCTGTTCGAAAAGTGTTAGTTGAAGGTTCTTTGTAAGGGGTAAGTAAAGAGACATTGAAAACTGGGTGAAGCTTGGGGTAATGAGCTTGTATATCAAGGTGAACGGCATTCTGTCCTACCATCTTTATAACTGAAAATGGTCCTAAATATCGAAAGTCGAGTTTAGAATTTGTTCGGAGAGTCTTGATTTTCTTTCGAGATAAAAGTACTAAATCGCCAGGGATGTAAGCTGGGGGTGATGTGCGACGTTGGTTATAATATTGGGCTTGTTTGATTTTCGCTTGTTGTAAGGATGTGGTAGCCTTTTCTTGAATTGATTGAAGATTCTGGATGAGGTCGTTTGCCTTAGAGTTATTAGACGGGGATGTTAAGGTATTAAATCTAGGATGGTATTCATGAACAAAGAAGAAAGGAGAAACTCCAGATGAAGTGGAATGTAAATTATTGATAGAGAATTCGGCTAAATCTAAATTTTCGGCCCAATCCTTCTGATTGTAGTTAACAAAATGTCGAAGATAATCCTCCAATATTTGATTCATACGTTCCGTTTGTCCATCCGTTTGCAGGTGGAAAGCAGTTGATGTGGCTGAGTCAATCTTCAATAGCTTTAGTAAAGCTTGCCAGAACGAGCTGGTAAAAGTGGTGCCTCTGTCTGAAACAATGCGATCAGGTAAACCATGCAGACGGAACACCTCTCGTCGAAACATCTTTGCTAGTTCTGGTGCTGTCATTTCCTCTTTACAAGGGATAAAGTGTGTCGCTTTGCTAAGTAGATCAATGACGACCATTATGGAATCGTAGTGGTTAGAAATGGGAAGTTTAGTAATCATATCCATACCAACTACAGACCATGGTCTGGTAGGTATCGGTAGTGGTTGTAATAATCCCGCTGGAGCTTGTCTAGAGAAACGAACTCGTTGACATGAGTCACAAGAAGTAACAAACCCTATAACGTCCTTTCGTATAGAAGGCCAATCAAATGTTCTGAGAATTAAAGAAAGTGTTCGAGCAATTCCTGGGTGTCCTACAAGAGGTCCTTCATGCGATTCCTTTATAACTCTTTCTCGCGATTGCAAAGGAACATATAATCGATGCCTAAACCAATAGTAGTCTGATGCGAAGTGATAGTCTTCTTTTTCCTCGGCCGTCATGGTGGAATAGGAATTTGTTAGAGAAGAAAGAAAATCTGCAGATGCAGGTTGAAAATATAAATCGTGTTCAGGTTTTATGTGTAATGAAGGATTGATGGCTGAGAGATGAATTTTGGATGCGAGGGAATTTGGGATAAGTAAAGGTGAATGATTTTCAAAATCGGGACGACGACTGGGTCCATCTGCTGGATTGGATGTTCCTGATAGATGTACCAGTTTGAAGTTGAAAGAATCCAAATACGCTGCCCATCGAGCTTGTTTGGGAGTGAGAGTTTTAGAAGTCATGAAATGTTTGAGATTTGCGTGATCGGAGAACATTAGTACTGGGTTAAGAGTGCCGGCAAGCCAAGCTCGCCATTCTTCAAACGCTGAGACAACTGCCAGCATTTCAAGATCGAAGATAGGCCAGGATCGTTCTTGGTCAGTGAGTTTACGAGAAAAAAAACTAACTGGTCGGAGTTTTCCCGTTGAATCAGGTTGACTGAGTACTCCTGCAATTGCAAAGCCAGAACTATCCACATGGACTACTCTGTCTGCCGAAAAGGAAAAGTGGAATAAGAGGGGTGCAGAAGCAAATGCGTTTTTAAGTTTGTGAAAAGATGATGAAGGTCCTTCTTGTTTTAAAGAATCTGCTTGAAAGGAGGATTCCTTAGTTAAGGAAGTAAGAGCTCCAGCAATTGCTGAGAATCGAGGAATAAAACGTCGATAGAAGTTACAGAACCCTAGAAAACGTCTTAAACCTCTCAATGTCTCGGGGATAGGCCACTGTAAAACCGTTTCGAGCTTCTTTTTATCCATCTGCAATCCCGTGGAAGTGATAATAAAACCTAAGAAATTTACTTCTGTTTGAAAAAATTGACATTTGTTGAGTGATGCTCGAAGAGAATACTCTCGTAGCTTGGTCAGGATTTGTGTGAGATGATGGATATGTTCCTCCTCTGTTTTTGAAAAGATAAGGATGTCATCGATATACACAAAACAGCAGATATCAATGAATTCTCGGAGTACATGCTGGATGAATCGCTGAAAGGTGGCAGGTGCATTTGCTAAGCCAAATGGCATGACTGTGTATTCAAAAAGCCCCCAAGGGGTTCGAAAAGCTGTGAGGTATTCTTGACCAGGAGTTACTCTGAGGAGATTAAAAGCTGATTTGAGGTCAACTTTTGATAGAAATTTGCAACCAGCAAGGTTGTTTAAGAGTAATGGAAGAACGGGGATAGGGTAGCTGTCGCGGACCGTCATAGAGTTTAGACCTCGATAGTCAACACAAGGTCTATCAGCTTTTCCGTCAGTTTTAACAAAAAAAATGGGTGCAGCGGCTGGAGAAGAAGAAAGACGAATGAAACCTTTACTTAAGTTTTCTTCAATATATTGTTTTAATTGGTGTCGTTCTCCCTCACTCAGGTTGTACAGTCCTCCAAATGGAGGCACACTACCCTCCTTAAGTTGAATGTGAAGATCAAATTGAGGTCGAACCGGAGGTAATGATTGCAAGCTGACTACTGTAAATACATCAGAAAAAGAACGTAAGGTGGAAGGGAGTGACATGATCTCGTCTTGATTAAGGGTGTTATTAGTGATGGATGAGAGTGATACATGTGGATGAGAGAGTTTAAAATTTTCGTTACAACAAGGGGTAGTAGAAAAGGAGAGGTGTCCCATGGGACCTCCAACCCAGGCGTTCTGAGATTTAAGCCAAGGTAAACCTAAAATAACATCGATAGAGGAAAGGGATAACATATTGAGAGAAACTTGTGAAGTTCGGGATACATTGTGGGAATCCGGGGTAGTCAAGAGTCCGCGCCAACAATGTGTGACGTCGCCTGATAAAGCAGGGGTGCCGTCGAAACTTCTACAAGCAATGGGCAAGGGTAAAAGAGTTAGCTGCAACTGATTTTCTCTTACAAAATCGGAATTGATAAAAGAGTCGCCGGCGCCAGAATCAATTAGGGCTCTAGCGGTGATAGGTGGAAAAGAGGGTCGGTGGAGTAGGATTGAAATAACCAGTCTGGATGGAACTACTGGGGGGGGAGCGAAAGGGCTAGAGGGGTTAATAGATGAAAGAAAGAGAGGGAACTCGCCATCTGCGACTGGGCTTCCATCAGTATCACACCCAAACATTAATAAATCGGCGATCAACTGATGGCCAAGATGATCCCAAGATTGAGCACTATAATCGCGGTCAGGATTGATGGACAATATGTTGACATTTGAAATTTGAGCCGTCTTGCTATTGTTGAGTTTGGCGAACATGTCGAGTTTGTCTTTCATTGATACCTCGACATTGGGGCAAGATTGATTGGTGATGTGAGTATTGTCGTACGGCTTATGGCAGTGTTGGCAAATCTTCTGTTTGACACAAAGGGAGCGGTAAAGAGGGAAGGTAAATCCGGTACTTGCCGTAATAGCATTGATATCCATAGGGGTAGGACCTGATGTTGATGGCATGGATTGGATTTGTTGTCGTTGGAGTGGTAGTCTGTGCTGAGTGTTGTTGCGAAGTTGATTAAGTTTGTCCAAAATGTTGGATGCCAATACTGCAAGATCTTGCTTCTTGCGAAGAGTGTCGGCCGCCTTCCAAGTATCCTTGACAATAGCGATTTCCAGGATTTTGGGATTGAGAGCGCGTTTGTACAAATCACAACGACTTTCTTCTGTTAAGTCTACAGCGTATACTAAAGAACTAAATAAGGAATTGAAAACATCTAGGGACATATTTCCCTGTTTACAACTATATAGTGCCCGTTTGGCATCTTCAACGCTATTTCCATCAGCAAAAACTTCTTCTAACTTAGTAAGAAATGATCGGATAGATTGGAGACAAGGAAGAACATAAGGGTCTTCGGCGGAAGCGGATTGAGTTGGAAGGTTTTGTGTTCGAGCGTTCTCCTTCAAGATTGACATCCACCAATTGTACGAGGGGGTCGGTTCCGAAATATGTCCGTTGGAATGGCGAAAGTGTCGAACCACCCAGTTGATCTTGTTCTTCTCGGTTTGAAATCGGGGTTCGACTTCGACCAATCTATCTTTGACAAAGTATAAAAATTGATTGATTTCTTTAGGATTACCTGAGAATGAGGCATGAAGCATAACTCCAACGTCGATGAAGGAAGGGGGGTTGTTGGTTGCTGGGGTGGTTTGAATGGAAACAATTTGTTGATGAAAAAGAAGAAGACGTTGAGTTACATCTTGAAGGGTTAATTTTACCGTGTTGAAATCTAATCTAAGGGTGTTGACTTCGACTGAAAGAGATTCGAATCGTTGGGCTTCGGTTTGATGATGGATCTGAAGATTAGAAAGAGCATCTGCTAAGTTTTGAACTCGTTCTTCTGGGTTGATATCCATCTATGAGAACTACAATAAATCTAAGAATTTTAAGATCGCAATATTCTTGTAATGACTAAGGATGTACGATGATTTTATTCTCTAAATCTAATATTAGATCTGAATGTCAACAGACAAGCTAAACGACAACAAAAGAGGGTTTTTGATTTAATGATAGTAGATTGATTAATAAAGCAGGAAGATTCTTTTATTGCGATGATAATGATGATAATGAAAACAAAATATTGCGATAGAGAAGAAATGGGAAGTGTACAACAACAAGTTCCTTTATACAAAATATGAAACCGCTTGGTGGTGTATCTTGATCCTCGGAGTTGCCTGATAGAACCGGAGATCCTAGGGTTTGTTTAATATCTGAAATGGTTAGTGATTCTCATCTTATTCTTATTTATCGGGAGCATCCTACCCCTTTTGGGGAAGGTTTAGCATTTCTAAAGACTGAAAGAAAAAACCTAAATACATATTGTCCTCGTCTCTTATGTAAATTTGTTGAGTTCTTACATTGTGGGTCTGGATTAGATACAATAATTATTATGTAAATGACAATGATGATGTATAGAGTTTTTTGTCTTCCTGTTGTGTATTTGATATGCATATGTCTACATGTTGTCAATCCTTACATCTTACAGCAGTTACCCACCCTTCCCCTTGGTGCATAGTCTTTACCACAATTGTGGATACATCTGTCATACTTTGAAATCTTGAACCACCAAAGATGAGCTCAAACCTCAAAAGGCTACAACAACAGATTGAATTGTCTGTTATCTTCAAGATTATCTACATATCATACCTATTGTATGAAAACATCCAATTAAATGAAAACTAATGAGGTTACCTGACTCTATTTCAATTTGCCTCTCTCCTCCTGATCCATTTTTTTAAAAAAGAAAATACTCTATACAGAGCTCTGCAGTTTATATAAGAATCACTGAGGTGGCTGACCAATCAGGCTTGTGTCTTTGGACCAGAAGAAAATTCACTTCCAAGCTTTACTGTTTTCTGGGAATTCAAGTCTTGAGGTTATTTGGCTGCAGAAACAGTTTCCAATTGGCCAACACTGTTGAAGTTGGCAGAAGTATTCTTGGAGATGATGGGCTGGTGTGGGCTTTGGAAAAGAGTATCAATCAAGCAGGCCCCAGAGTGTTGGTATGTGTATGAAGAGGGTGGCCTGAAAAACACATGAAAATCAGCTTTGTCAAAACAAAAAGAAAAGGTGGTTGACTTCCTTTCAAAGTAGCAGATGTCTACGGACAGTCCCCAGTCTGCATCTGTCCCAGATGATGTTTTTATTTCTCAGCAGATGAAGGCTTCTTGATTGATTTCAATTTGAAATTTGAGCTATTAAAATTGTTGGTAGGGGGTTCTAAGGGAGCTGAAGCTGCACAAGTGGTCTGAGGCTTTTTCTGTTTAGACATAGTGGGTTTGTCAGACTGTTTACCTTTGGAGAATAGAGGGTGAGGATATGGGGTGGGAACAATAGCAGTGGAATTGTTGAGTTGAAGGTTTTGGATTTGGGATTGTAAATTATGAATGGTGTTAGTCAAATTGGTGTAGATGGTTTGGTGATGTTGGCTTTGATGATGTACAAAATTGTTTAGCATTTGGGAAAATTCATCACCAAGTTTTATTCCAAGGTTTGGATTAGTTTAAGCTAGTCTACTATCTTGATTGTAAATAACCAGGGATTTTCCAGGTGTACTTGAGGTTGATGATGGTTGAATAGTAGGCAGTACAAAAAAAAATTCTAAAAATTTATAGTTTGATTACTGTAAAACCAGAATGAATAATAGAAAGATCAGATAAAAAACTATGTGAAAAAGTTAAAAGATATTCAAGAGAAGAGGTTATGAGATTTATGAGATTCCCCACAAGAATGTAGAGATGAATATGATAGACAACAATTATAATATAGAGGATAGGGGAAGACGCTGGAAACTGTTAATGAAGATAATAGAGAGTGATTTGAAGAGATATGATTGATTTCTATTTTTGGGGAGCAGTTGTGATTTCCTCACCAAGTTGAGAATAGAGCTGTGAAGTATTTATCAGAGAGTTAGAGAAATTTGGGGAGATTTATTTGTGAAGTTCAAACTCGGTTGAAGAGTTCAAGGCAGGTTGAGGTAGTTTGTTTTTGAGGAGGTTGAGCCGTTTTTAGAGGAATTCTATCTAGGTCAACAGATCCAATATTTTTGAGGAAGTCTAGGAAGGTTGGGAATGCGTAGATGAAGAAACATATGAGTTATAATGGAAGGAATATGGAAGAGGTGGAGTAGGAATAGAGTTCTATGGATGAGGTTGACTAGGAATTGTTGTGGGGAACACAAGATGAAAAACCAAAGTTCACTGTTGACAAACAAGTGACACTTTAGGAGTGAGAATAAAAGGCATTGATTCACTAAGGAAGGAAACTCCAGGGACAATCTAGTATAGACTATATACAAGATTGTCTGTGTTATGGTTTAAGAATACTATACTAAATATATAAGCATATTATATTAACAGGAATGTATTTTGGTGAGGAAAGAGAGTGGGAGAGTGATCTGCTAGTGTTGGCTGTGAGGAAATGAGATACTGGGTTGTGTTAGATGATATCACGTGAGGTGTCACAGCATTGAAAACTAAAACATCTTCTAACAACAAAGCTTGGTAGAGCTGGAAAAAAAAACAGGACCACACAAATTAAGAGTGCTGAATATTGTGATCCACAGTGTTCCAAATATCAGCACATTGGATAATGAATTGGTAGCCTATAGGCTACCAAGTCATTATCCAATGTGCCACTTCTAGTATAGTGTCTTAGCTTCTGCTAAGGTTGCTGGTTCAAATCCTGCCCAATTCAATCATTTTCTGCTAAATTTCTGAAAAATGCTTTGTTAATTCTAACAAAGAGGGATGTATGAATTTGTGCCTGGGGGATGACCCCTTTTGAGAAGAGATTTTATAGAGAAATCTGTTAGTTTGTGGAATTATTCCTCCCCTCACCACCCACAAGGGGAAATGCCAACACCACTCAGGTTGAGTAGGTTGGCTGAGTAGCCTATTACAATGCATAACAAGGGATTTTAAGATGCACCAATGGTATTTCTGTTATTTACATACAAAGGGAAGAAGAAGAGGGGGGAAGCTCACTTGTTTAAAAATCTATGTAGTCAATCTAGTGGTAATTCTCACTCTTTGGTTGATCAGGCTGCCTCATCATGAGCCTTTACACCAGGAATATGAATTATCCAAGCCTCAATTTCTGGGTTTTTCCATGACTGTGAAATTTTGAACATTGAATAAAACAATGGAACATTGCAAAACTTAATGAAACATAAAGTTCATTAAAACATCAAATTTTACTCACGTCAAACATAAAGGGGAAATAACAGGTGCAATGTCATTTGATTGACCACTGTGTATAGTCAGAAATTTTAGTATAGTGTCTTGCTTCAAGCTAAAGTTTCTGGTTCAAATCCTGCACACTTCAATCAAAGTATACTACTGACTGAAAAATGCAAATTTGAACACTTTTGGTGTAGCACTCTTTTCAGCTATGCCAGCTTTGATTGTAGCACTCTTGTAAGTAAAACTAACTGTTAGCTTAGTTTTGGGGCAACAAAAAAGCTCTACTGTTAAAATCTGCTGATCCTGTCTTCTGATGGAGCAGATAACCTCCGGTTTCATGCCAATGAGGCTCCTAAGCAAATGTTTTCCCACTTTTGAGTGTAAGTGTGATTTTTACAAATGACTACAGATTTTTAAAGCTAGAATAGAATGAAACTGTTCTTCCTTATTCCTTTTGGTGCCCTTTTCGGCATCCCCTTCCTGCCACATAGAGCCATGCCCCTCTAGCCCCTGCTTTCTCTGATTAACCCTGCATATTTCCTTCTTCAATGATCCCAACTGCTGACTCTGGTTGCCCCAAGAACTGTGGATCCACCTGGGTTTCCCCTGCAATGCCACTGCTTTATCACCCATCTGTGTGACCCTTGAATGTACTATTAAGGTTCTACCCTTGCTACAGTTGTTGTACTCTCCCTGTGTGTGTCAAGCACCACCTTGTATTGGCTGTACTGTTTCTGATGCATTCAAAGTGCAAAATCATGATTATGCATTTGGATGCCACACCTTTGATATTTTCATCCCTGGGTTTCCTAACCAAATGCTCTACCAATGCTTCCCTCCGCCTACTGCCCCACTCTTAATTTCCAGTGAGGCCAAGCTGAGAATTTGTGGCACCTTCTAAATATAAAATTGTTGAATTTTTAAAGCCTCTAGAATGAAGGATTCTGAGAAAAAGAGAGGGCAGCAGACTTTTGAAGAAGTTTACTGGACTGGCTCAAGGGTGGAGCAGAAAAAGATGGTTAAGAACCAGTGAGGATTCATTTCTTGGATAAGTCTAACTTATAAAGACTAAATAAAACAATCAAGTTGTGGTTGCAATAATGAATACAAAAATGACAATGAATAAAAAATGAGAGACAAAAAAATTAAGTACTTGGAAATAACAAAATAGACAAGGCATCTCAATCTCTTTTAGTGAGGCCAGATAGGTTATTCAAGAAAAAAAACTTTATGAGTCACAAATAATAAGAGGCGTTAATTCTTACTAATCAATTTTTAATAATCAGAAAATGAATCAGAAAATAGAAAAAGCAATCATCAGAACTAAGAGTTGCATTTAACAAAAAACTAGTATAAGTGATGCAGTCTAGTCTGGTTCAAGTTAATTTATGAAAAATTAAGAAAGACATGATTTTTGGGAGGAACATAAAACAAGGAAAACTCAACAAAAATCCTCACAGAATCAGCTGCACTAAATTTTAGTGTAGTGCTCCTCTTTGCTATGCTACTCAAAGCAGTAGACCAGAAAAATAAATCTGAAAAATAGAGTGACTGAAAAAAAACTTCAGGGAAAAAAACAAGGATATCATCAAGTAACAAGAGTAATTGTAACCAAAATTTTGATATAATATAGAGTAAGTCAAATGGTTGCTTGGCCATTAAATTCTACTAAGCCTATCTTCTGTTGGTCTGGATAACCTCTGGTGTCTTTGCCACTGACACTAAGCAAGGTGTTTCCACTGAAGATTGTGTGTGCATGATTCCTTTCAAGAACTGAGACCAATGAAACTAGACTAAACTACCATAACACTGTTTTTCCCTGCCTAACCTGTGATGTTTTCCCTGTGTAGTGTTGAGCAGCCAATCCAACACTTTCTAATGGTCCATCAACGGGCTCAAACTGAACCCAGCCAACATGTTTACTGGATACAACCAATCAGGCTGGATGCCCCGGGACAGATACCGGCGGCACTGAAATACACCCTGACCTCAGCGATCAGCTCTATTACAGGAAAAAAGCTTGGAGAGCCTTGTCTTTTCTGACTGGGAATGGGAGATGCTCCGTGTCAGGATGCTCGGCCACGGGTCCCGGGCTTAGTTTAGTCAGCCTCACTCGGAGCAACTTAAGCTAGCCCATTTTAAAGTCTTTATCAGCAAAAGTTACGTACAAATTGAAGATTCCCCTTTTGTTTTGTAACAAAAAAATCTTGCCGAACCGCCAGCTTATTTTTATTTTAATTTTTTCACAGCCTGCCATTTCCAGAGTGTCGAGTGACCTGTTGTTATCAATCTCCCACTTTCTCAAAACATGCTCAATTAGCTATGTATAAACTTTTCAAAAGTCTGTTTTGCGGTAAACTTGAAGACAGACAACCTCTCCAGTAAACCGATTTCTTAATTGATGGTACAAATCTTTTTGAGGAACGAAAGGGATAGTTACAATGTCTAGGAATTGAGAAGTGAAGATTATTCGGTCATCCCCAAGCGGCTTACTTGCTTAGCCAAGGAGCTACTCTGGGCATAACGAGTGTTTGAGCGACGGGGAATAGGCCAAGTAGGGGAGAGATGAGAGTGGTTTGCAGATTCAGGGAGGGCGGGGGAAGCGTTGAGGAGGTCGATAAGGCTAGCTTCTGAGTCCAGCCCGTCATCCTCATCCTCCCCCAGCCAGAGCTGACGGGGCGGCTGTGCCAAGTTGGAGATCGAGTCAGCAGGAGGGAGCGAAGAGACCAATGAGAGCGGATTGAACTCCCGTTGGAGATATGCTTCGTGTTCGTGGGTCGATGAACCGCCCTCGGGTCCTTCCGGATTTGCTCGACTCGATGAACATATCGCCGAGGGTAAGAAGGATGGTGGAGGCGGATATCGCCATCTGGTGCCAGAGAGGAACATCAGAAAATGAGTAAACAAAACATATTGAATAATTAGACTAAACACGCAACTGGTCCTCAGAAAGGTTATTGACAATCGAGCAGAGATTCTTCTTTATCGCGTTGAGCAAGTTTTCTTCCTCTTGAGGGTCCGAGGAGGGACAGAAGAGGACGGAGTGGCGAAGGTTACGAAGCCATTGAGGGGCAAGGGCGGAGTCAGCGTCGAGAGGTTTAGCGGAGGCCGGGGCGAGGCCGGGGCGGAGGTCGGTTGCGCCTGGTTTGGCCCAAAGAGAGTGAAGGAGAAGGTCTTGGTCGGCTGAGAGAGGCAGGACCCGACCATCTGGATCGAGACCGAGGATGTTGAGTGCCCGACGAACGACTTCATCCTCAGAAGCTTCGGCTAAACTGTCCAGTTCCTCTTCTCCGAACTCCTCCATCTCCGTCGTATCCTCGTCCCTCTCGACTCCTTCTACTTTCTCGTCACTGCCTATCAGACCTTCTCCGGCTCTCGTGGGATCGCTAAATCGTGGATAAGAGCCCGGTTGCGCTCGATAGTCCGACTGGAACTCCGAACTCGTCATTCCTTCCTCGTCGTCTTCGTCTATGTAGGATCCGTGATCGTGTTCGTCACTCATTCTCGAAATATCAGGCAAGGATAGATCGGTCAGGTCTCCTTGAAGTTTTAGTAGTGGTCGAGATAATCGGAATTGGTTTTCTTTCGTCTGGTGACTATCAGAAGCCTGTGACCGGTTTCTGACGGGGATACCCGACTGGGGCCCGATGAGCTGCAAAGCTGGACTAATATTCATGTTATGGTGTTGCAAGCCCGTCTGGGCACACACCCAAGTTTGGCCCAAAAAAGGCGAAGTACGCTAGGGTGCCACGCCGGCCAAAAGTGATGCACACCATGTTTCAAGGTGTGCATGATGATTTGTTTTAATTTTTTCACTATTTTTTTTTTCACTAGCATATTGCTGCATTTTATCTTTTAAATATGTAAACATAATTTACAACAGAAAAAAAAAACTAAAAAAATAAATAGATGAAACACTACAAGAAAAAATTTAGAAACTGCCAGCAGTCAACATGCAGAAGCTGAAAGCAAGCATGTGGTGATACCCAAGCCTTTCTCAAAGGTTTCTTCAACCAAACTTCAATGCACAGTCACTTGCACATTGCACAGTGACTGTGCATGAAAGGGTAAAATGTAATCACATGGAGTTACAATATTTTCAGTTACACTAGAGTATGCTGCATTTCAACTGCTTGAAGTTTCTAGAGTTTTTCTTGTAGTGAAAAAAAAGTGTTTTTTTTCATTCTTGAGGGGAAGTTAAGAGGGTCTCAGTAATCTCCTGCATCTCAGCACAAGGAAGGTAGAGACAACAAAAATGAGAAAAGAAATTATAGGATTTCTGAGGAGAAATTACCTTTATTGGATTCAAGAAGGGGGAGCATGGTGGGAGGATTTTGAGCTTTGAAGGGAATCCTTGACCTCCTCAAATTGGCTGCAATGGTGAATTGGAGCATTTTCCATTATGATGATGGCCTTTTTTGGTAGCCTAGAGCCAAGACTGCCAAGGAATAGGCAGAACTCATCTGCTCCTACCCCCTTTGCCTTTGTGTTTTCAGAATTTAAAATTTTGTGGTAGACGGAATTGTCCTTGGAAAGGGCCCCTATAAGGGTCACCTGCTTAGCCTTGGGCACCAGGCTTAAGACAACCTGAATCAATAATAACAAGAGAAAGCAAAGAAACCAAAAAAAGCAACATAAATAAAAATGAAAATAGAGAGAAGACTTACCTGAGGGGGATTATCCAAATGGCCAACTTGAATGAAGATCAAACTCAGCCTCTTCAAAAAATATGTTTTGGCCAAGATCCAACCCACGGCAGTGTACAAAGTTTTCCCGCTGCTCAATTAATTCTGGGGTTTTCCAAACTTCTGGAATGTTGGTAAACTGCTTCAATGATATGTCCATATCATGGATCAGGTGACTGATCACCTGATCAATTGAAATCATAGTCTGGAAATCATCCTTGATGAAGCGGGAAAGTTCCATGAGTTTCACTGTAGATAATTGATAGAGCTGATGGAGAATCTTGACTTTCATCTCATCAGTAAGCTTTCTGGGTTGTTTTTTGAGTTGTCTTGACAAGAGAGGGATCCTCAACCTTGATCCATTGGATTTGCTGCTGTGAAACTTTCAAGGCCTTCATTGCCTCAGAGACCTTCAATCTGTTTCCAGTAACTTTCTCTTGTATCAATTCAAGGACCTTGGGCTTGATGAAAGCATTGGCCTTGTGTTCCTTGTGGGTAAGCCAATCAGTCTGGTACATTTGTTTTTCTTCTGATTTTCTAGTTTCCTTCAGGTGGGTTTCTTGCTTATGAGTTTGCTTTTTCAATGTTTGAAGCTCCTTGGAAAGCTCTCAAGCTTTTTCTTTATTAGCCTTGATTTCAAGGTTGGCCAAATCCATAACAGCCAAGCCAGTGTTGGAAATCTGAAAAAACATCATTTAAAAAGAAAAAGAAAAAGAAAAAGAAAAAGAAAAAGAAAAAGAAAAAGAAAAAGAAAAAGAAAAAGAAAAAGAAAAAGAAAAAGAAAAAGAAAAAGAAAAAGAAAAAGAAAAAGAAAAAGAAAAAGAAAAAGAAAAAGAAAAAGAAAAAGAAAAAGAAAAAGAAAAAGAAAAAGAAAAAGAAAAAGAAAAAGAAAAAGAAAAAGAAAAAGAAAAAGAAAAAGAAAAAGAAAAAGAAAGAACTTAACTTGTCATTTCATGACAAGGATCCAAGGAATGTATCAATTGGCTCATAGCTTGGGTTTGGCCAAGCAGGACTTGGGCATGTGCCAAAATCTGGGGGCCCTGAAATATTTTAACAAAAGCCCCCTGGGAACCAATCCAAGCCTTCTTGGCATGGTGTCAAGTGGGACTTGGGTTGGTTCCTAGCAGTGCTTGCAAAACCATGTTTAAGAATTTAATGGTTACAATAAACCTTGGCTTGTAAAAAAATTATTCATTTCTCCCCTTTCCTCCTCCCCCCATATCATAATGGGTGTTGTCCCTGGTGTTTAGATAAACACAAACTGGATCAGCAGAGCAATGAGTATTGAGCATGTTGGAAAGGATGAGGAAAAAGAGTTTTTCCAACAGCTGCTACTGTCAGCCTGCTACTAATTCAGAGACATCCTGACCATAGCAAATTATACAAATATACAACTTATATTCTTAGTCTCAAAAGAATGCACACCTTACGTCTTTTGTTTTGAAAGAAACTATCAAAACAAAAACATATAACACAGACTCTAGATATAACTTCTAGTGTATAAAGAAAAAAATTAGAATATTATTTCAGATTCTAAATCTACATGTAAATTAACCTAGGGTAGCTCAGCAAAAGTACCCCATAATTATTACTCCTTCATATCCCTTCACAAGGCCTTCAAGTTTTCATATGACTTAAAGATCTACATAAACTTAAATATATGCTAGTAGAATATGTAATTAAGGTTAATAGAGTTCGGGTATGATGCATAAATAAGTCTTAAATCATCATTTCCATAGTTACATGTACCTGTCACCTGTAATAAAAGCCACAACCAACGCCACAGCCATACCTTTCCTACTAAGGCCAAGATAGCCCAATTGGTTGGTTTTAAATAGACTAATGGTCCAAAAGGAAGGAAGAAACAAAATTATTCACCTTACTGGGAATATTAAACTACTTTGGGCCTTTTGAAACACATAACCAAGCCCTACCGTAACCAAACCAGTTATACAGGTAACTAGGGCTTAGTAGAAGACTAGAACAGGCAAAACAGAGCTTCTTCTTCGCCCCCAACAGCCCAGAATGGATCTATAAACATCCCTTCCTTTACACCAAATGATATCCCCATCTTCATATACATTTACCAGCTTTTACCCACCATATCAACCAGCCTCATAGCCTGTTATATAGTCAGTTTTTGCTTGTTTTATACCTGAAGTTCATTCAAAAACCCTTTCAACTTCATCAGCACTCAATAAACACCTGTAACCTTGTGAGCGCTTCTGGACCACCTGAAACTCCCTGAAGAACCCCTGACAGGAAATAGAAGCAGTAAGTCTATTTCCTCCATTCCTTCAGTAGTTATTGTCTAAGTGTACTCCTTGTTAAAAGGACTAGACTTTCAGGTACCCAAAATACCCCCTGTTAATTCAGATCCTGAATATTTTAGAGGGCACAGTAAATACCCCTGTAACTCAGGCCCCTCTGTTAATAAAAACTTTATAGTTTTTTTTATATCTTTTCACCTTTTTTACCCACCTTTCACTGCACAACCTGCAGCTGTTTTTACCTTGCACCCTGTGTAGATAGAAGAATCCAGTTCTTGGAATCACAGAGGCTGACAGCTACTCCAGATTAGGTAATGAAATTGGGATGAAAAGAAAGTGTCACAGATTTGACATGTATGTGAAGTTGATGATTGAAGCAGAAAACAAATGAGTAACCTCAAAAACCAGACAACTTGACTCAAAAGCAATTGGCTCCAAAACAAGAGCCAAGTGGTGAGGGATAGTCCTTCTTACCAAGGCTCCATTGATATTCTCCTTTTGTTTTAATTTACCTGTTATATCCCCGATTCCCCTCATGCAAAACACAAACTTCACTCATCACATTAACATCAAATTAACATTTCCTATCCCCCTCCTATTCACACCATTCCATATCCAGTTTAAATCTGGGCAACCAAACCACACAAGTCACAATTTTCCCCCCTTATCCAACTCCTAAGCCTTTACTGGAATAATTATTCCTCTTAAATCCTCTACTGCTTTTATCATTCTTCTAACTTCACCTATATCAACGGTGGGCCCGCTACGCTAACATTAGCTGTAGTGTAGCTTAATGTTAGCTTCTTTTGCTACGCTAACACAAAGTTACTGTTAGCTGAAGATTTTTTCAGCTAACACTAAAAAAATTCATTGAAAAAGAAAATAGCGGGTAGTGTAGTGTTAGCAACATCCAAAAAGAAAGTTAACACTACAGAAGTTCCCTGTTAGCTGATTTTTAGCAGTGTTACAAACACTACACTAAATGTTAGCCTACCGCTCTTGTCAGCTATTCTAACTGTTAGCATAGCTCTCTTTTCAGCTACACTAACTGTTAGTGTAGCACTCTTTTCAGCTATGCTAACCGTTAGCATAGCTCTCTTTTCAGCTACACTAACTTTTAGTGTAGCACTCTTTTCAGCTACGCTAACCATTAGCATAGTGCTCTTTTCAGATACGCTAACTGTTAGCATAGTGTCCTTTTGTGGTGAGCTAACTGTTAGCTTAGTACTACACTAAATGTTAGTTTAGCGCTATACTTGTGGGAGTATAGAAATCATGTCTTTTCTTGAGGATTTGATGCTTTTAAATTAGTATTTCAATGAATCTGATGATTAAAATAAGGATTCCAGAATGGTGTTGTCCCAAGATCCATCACTTAATATCAAAGGCATTTCAATAAAAATAAATTAGACATCAACATAGGGACATAATCCTAAATTTTGAGGCCAAATGAAGTTCTTTTTATAGTTAACAGGGGGGGATGGCCAAATGGACAGCTCAGAAAGCCACAGTGGATCATGTTTTTATGAGCCAAAAGCCACATGGAAAAACACTTTTTTTTTGAAAAGCAAAAAAAAATTAAAATTCAAAAAAAAAAAAAACTTAAAGATAGAAATTTAAAAATAAATAAATCAGAAATAAGGTGTTTTTATTGCTCTAATTGCTCATGATTAACAAGTACAGCTTTTTGATTGCTTTACTTGTGCAAGTACAGGATCCTAATTGAGCACAGTGGACCAGCATTGACCCAAGACAGGTGAATTTATCACTCCTGCTATATGAAAAGTGAGTGCAAAATACCTAATTGTTGTCAACCTTATCACAAATCCTACTCACCAATGAGGGTGACACTGATGAGGTATGTTGCAGTTACTCATAGTATAGCAGGAGTGATATATTCCCCTGTCTTGGGTCAAAGCTGGTCCACTCTGCTCAATTAGGATCCTGTACTTGGACAAGTCAAGCAATCAAAAAAGATGTACTTGCACAAGTAAAGCAATCACAATGCTGTTTTAACTCCTGTACTTGAGCAAGTACAGCAATCAAAACAGCTTATTTCTGATTTATTTATTTTTAATATCTATCTCTAAGGGTTTTTTTTTTTTCAAAAACAAATTGTTTTTCCAAGTGGTGTTTGGCTCATAAAAGAATGATCCACTGTGGCTTTCTGAGCTTTCCACTTGGCCACCCCCCCTGTTAACTATAAAATGAGCTTTATTTGGCCTCAAAATTTAGGAATATTTCCTTATGTTGATGTCTAATGTATTGTTATTGAAATGCCTTTGATGTTAAATGATGGATCTTGGGGGACAATAATGTTCTGGAATCCTGATTTGATTCATCAGAGTCATTGAAATACTAATTTAAAAGCATCAAAGCTGCAAAACAAGACATTTTGGGCAAGGGGAAAAACTTTCACCATTCCCACATCCCTTTCTTTTCCCAACCACCCCACACCAACTATTGGTAAAATAAAACAATATGTAATCCAACCAAAAAATACTTTTCAGATTTTTCACTTTGCTGGTTCTGAAATTTTGGTCCTGGTTTGAATTTAAACAAGAGAACAAAGTTGGATTTTACTTATAAGAGCTTTAATGCAGCAGAACTTTACCTGTTGAAGCCATAAAAAAAGCTTTTATGCAGCAGCCATGTTAACTGGTAAAACTAACAGGCAGAAGGCAAAAGAAATTGTCTATTTGAGCAGAGTGTAATGGGAAAAAATTCAGCTAACGGCTAACATTTAGCGGGAAAAATATTAGCTAACAGCTAACATTTAGAAGGAAAAATATCAGCTAACAGCTAAAATTTAGCATAGCATAGCAATGATGCTGCTACACTACTGAGAACTTCAAAATCTGTTAGCGCCAGAAAAATTACACTACTTGTTAGTGTAACGGTGAATTTTCCCAGCTAACACTACAAAAAAATGGCTTGATTTTTTTTTTGCTATGCTAACTGTTAGTGTAGCGGAGTGTAATTTCAGCTAACACTACAGATTTTCTGGGAAAAAAAAACCCGCTACGCTAACACTTAGCAGTCAAATAGCGTAGTGTAGTGGCCCACCATTGGTTCTGCTTCCCCCCTTCTCCCTTTGTCAAATGAGATTTTCAAAAAACATCTGATCCTATTGTGTTCCAATTTCATTACCACAGCATCAGCAGTGCTTCAGTGAATACTGTATGTGAATCTAACCACCTGTTTGCTATCAAGAACTTAGTCCAAGTCACTGCAGGGGCAAGTTTAATATCAATTGCACTTCAAATCAACCTGACAAAGCTCCTTAAAATAGTCATCTTCCAACCTTCTTTCAGGCCAGAAATACATTATTTTCACTGCCCCTGCCTTTTTCTCTTGCAATCCAAGTTCACCTACCAACAATGAATTCATAGTAGCTGCTAATACGTCCACATTATATGCAGTTGATTTCAGTTAAATCTATGGTTTAATTGCAAAATTATTATCCTCAAGGGCCACTCACCACCAGTCTTCACCTAGTTTCCAGTGACCATGATCCAAGTTTGCAAATTCAAACCCTTACTTGTTGACAAAACCAGCAAAACTTAAATTAATTGTGTTGGAACTGCAATTACCATTGACTTTAAGGCAACTGAAAAGAATGGAAATTTCAAAAAACAACCTTTCAGTTACTATGCACCATCACAATTGTGACCCTCAAGCAAGAATTTCTCTAGCCACTTTTCCATGGATTTTGTGCTTACACTGAAATACTTCATCTATATTCAAGAAGCCCATCCTTTCAATTTCAAATAAAGGATTCCCAGCCAAAGAAAAATGGCCAACACCTATGTTTTATTTCAAACAAAGCAACATTGTTATCTCATTGGGTTCCTCAGTGAATGAGACATGGATAATGGTATGCCAATTGTTGAAGTAAGAAAATACCCAATATATAGTAGGATATTCATCTATTTAATTAAAACCTCCTTATCATAAAAGGTTCTTGCCTTAAGATGGACCAATTCAAATTTTACCAGTGGGCTGACTCACATATTCTTTTCAAATTCTGCAGACAGGAGTCCTGCATACCCAGGTAGTAATGTCTGAGTACATCACAGGTCTTAAAAAATCAAAAATGCTGACCATTAAATTTGCAGAATTCAATGGCCAGAAAAATATTATTCCCCTCAAAATTTAATTCCAAATAAAGAGCAGAAACCTACACCTCTTGTCCCTGGCCGCATCCATGGTAATGGACCACCCAACCATTCCAAAGACTCAACATTTGATGGACCTCCCAATAGAGTGGACATATCCTTGAGGATATGAGGGATCTTTAGCAGGAAATTCATTTTTTTTCAGAAACGGTAGGAGACCTGCGCATTCCCTGAAATAGTGTTAAATATCCACCAGGAAAAATTAATTGTCACCTGACATCTGGTGACATCACAAAACAATGGCTGTAGCTTTGTCCTAGCTCTGGTTCCACTCCAACTAGGCTACAATGGCCCCTTTATGTCCTACAAAGGTCTGTACATCACTACTGATGGGTAGCTCATTGTACCTAGGCTGATGTCACCTGTAGTCTAGTGACAATTGATTTTTCCTGGTGATCCCGCCAAAAATGATCCTAAAAGCCAAAAAAAAGAATAGATACATACCATTAACTACTCAATGCCTCTTTGTGTTAATAATGCTCATAAACCACAATATTCACATCACATTTGTGTCCTTTGACTCTGCTCAATAAAAATAATTTCCCTTCATCTACTAGAATCCTCATCACCAGGAAAAAAAAAAATGATCACTTGGCTTAAAGTGAAACAGTTAAATAGAAAATTAAAAAGGGTCCTTTGTAATTTTTGATGTCACTTGTAGAAAATTTATCATTTTTTTTCCTGGTGCATGTTTTTGATGTAATGTTTCTTATTCTTAATCAAAACAATTTCTCAATATTATTAAATAGGTCAGCCTTGAACAAACCTTGCTCTTGTCACCTTTCTCAACCCCAAAATTGTGTTAGATCTTGCACATTTTCTTTATCCTTTGGGCAATCATTGTCTCAATACTTAAACTTCACTCAATGCAACACTCTAATCAATCAGCTCAACATTTGATGTAAAAATTCTGCTGAATAGAGTAGCACATCCCTCTAAGCCATTTCAACCAATTTCCCATTCCTCTGTTACATATACCTTGACTTGAATACAACCTGAAAAAATGGGTTCAATCACTTTTCTATTTTAGTACAAATGTGAAAAATTACCAAGGAAGGCAATACATAATGCAAAATTGTATTTTCTTCTTCTTCCTCTAAATCAAGGCAAGGAAAACAGCAGACACTCCCTCCACTCAAAACTTCTGAAAACCTCATTCATCTCTTTATTCAATCCTTTTAAAGGCTCCTTGAATCCAAAATGGAACAATTGAAGTCAAATATTTGATTGTGCTGCTTTATATTGTAACAGATATTTATTATGTTCACCCCCAAATTCCCCATTTTCTTATATAAAAGCCTCTTGTGAATCTTCATCTAAGAGTGATGATATCAGTTATTCTATTAAAGCTAAAAATCTAGAATCCTCACTTGACATGTTCCACCCAAACACAAACAAATGATTAGACCACTGGGCTTGTGTTTAAAAGTGCTGATACCAACCATGAATCCAAGGTACCCCAATTTCCGGGATTGAATTTCCCACACCAACTCAATCAATTTGATATACATTGTAACAACTTTAAATCCTGTACTGGAAAGAGGAGAGGAAAATTGTGGATACTAAGCACCAGGGGCAGTTGTCTGGCACCTGATTTCAGGTGCCATGTATCATGTTTTCATAGAACTTGACAGAATACATAGAGAAGTTCAACATGAAACAAAACCTGAAAATCTTTTGATATATTTCATAACCAATGAGGAAACAATTTTTATATCAAAAAGCATCAAAAGATGAGCTGATCTGAACCCACCCTTCTATAAAGCTGAACTTATCACAACTCATCTGGAACTCAAGGGAAATTCAATTTCACATAACACCTTGGGAACACAAATTTATGCATGTACATTCATGTGAAACACTGGCATTTGTTCAAGTCCAAACACATGATATTTTTTTCAGCTGAATTTTTATTCATCTGGAGCTCAAGGCAATTTGAATTTCAAAAAACGCCTTGGGAACACAATTGTTGGAATTTCTCTGTCCTCTCATGCCTCTTTCCACTCATTCCCTAAGTTCCAGATGCATATTCAGTGCAAACTTCTGTCCCACATTTTTTCCCCAAAAAGATGTAGTACATAAACGCACTGTAGATTCAAAGAAATATGATCATCAGTTCTTCAGCGCAATTTTCCCTGAGACCTTCTGTGTCTCTTGTAGTGAGGAGCCTTTTTTCCTCCTCACAAGCAGGCGTTGATAAACACACACCAACGCCCACCCGCACACCAATTCTTTTTGTTGTGCGGGGCCTACACGCCAAAAGAAATTGGCGTGTAGGGTCTACACACCAATTTTTGGCCAAAATTGGGGTGTAGACCCTACACGCCAAATATTTTTGGTGTGCGGGTCCCACACACCATTTGTTTGGCGTGTGGGATATTGTATCACGTAATTGAACCGGGGGGCTGGTTCAGTTACGTGAGCAAGTCATCGGCCAGGAGGATTTACTCCTGGCTGAAAAGGTTGTATAACCTCTTTGGCTGGGAGGATTTCCTCCTGGCCAACAAGGTTGTGTAACCTTGTCAGCCGGGAGGAGTTCCTCCCGGCTGACGAGGTTACACAACCTCGTTGGCCAGGAGGAAATCCTCCTGGCCAATGAGGCTATATAACCTTGTCAGCCAGGAGGAACTCCTCCCGGCTGAAAAGGTTGCACAACCTCGTCGGCCAGGAGGAGTTCCTCCTGGCTGGATGAGGTTATACAACCTTGTTGGCTGGGAGGAACTCCTCCTGGCTGACAAGGTTGTATAACCTCGTTGGCTGGGAGGAACTCCTCCCAGCTAACAAGGTTACACAACCTTGTCGGCCAGGAGGAAATCCTCCCAGCCAAAGAGGTTTCCCACACGCCAAAAAGTTGGTGTGTGGGACCCGCAAACCACCAATATTTGGCATGCAGGACCTACGGCCAAAAATTGGCGTGTAGACCCTACACACCAATTTATTTTGGCGTGTAGGCCCCCACGCCAAAAAAAATTGGTGTGCGGGTGGGCGTTGGCGTGCATTTATCAATGCCCCTCACAAGCTAGCTTCCTCAGCCCTCTTTGAGGGCTTCCTTGACCTGCTCTCATCCTCAGAGCTTTCTTCCTTGAGTTCATTTTTCCAAACCTTTTTTCTCTGAGCTTCATAGCTCCAACACAAATGTACACGTGTAAATTTGTGTGACAGACTGGCATTTTTTCAAGCCCAAGAATGTGTTATTTGTTTTGGCTGAATATTTGCTGTTGATCACTCTGAATGAGCTCAGGTCATGATAAGATTAAAAGTGAATTATGCAAGACACTTCAGTGATACATGGATTTAAGTTCCACAAGAGTCCTAGATAAATAATCAACAATATACATATCATACTTTGGGAATACTTCAGCTTAAGTTTCAAGGCAGACACATGCATTAGATGCTACCAAAATTGGAAACATTTCACATAAAACCCTTGCAATGAGATCTGACATGGCACCCAACAGGCAGGTGCTGGAAATTATCCCCTGATGAAGGCCAATCACTCCACTTTCTCAATCTTTTGCCATAAAGGTTGATTTTTCCTACCCTTCTCAGAACTAGAAGAAAATGTTTCCATGACTAAGTGTCCAATAAAATCAGTGGAGAGATCCCAGCCTACTTTGATTAGTTGTTTTTCAGGGTTTTCATGGTAGTAATAAATCCAGAGATATTGGAAGGTGTGTATGGTGACTGTATAAAAGACCTGAATACTCAAGATTTTTTTGAGTATTGATTCAAGGAAAAGAGTCTCAAAATAGTTGGCCAAATTAGTCATGTGTTATCTTGATTGGTGGAGTTGATAAAGTTTGCTTGAAAAAAAGAGTTGAGTTTTGCCATAAAGATGGATTTCACTAATTTATTGTGTGTCCAACAGAGTGCCTGTGCTATATAAGACTGATTCCTTTGTTAGAATTCTATGATCAGGCTTAAATAATTCATTCACACTCAAACTACTACTCCTTTGTTACTTAAACCTTTTCATATCCTTGGTGGTTCTCTTTTCTCAGTCTATTATCATTCCTACTCTCAAACTCAACTCACCTGAATCACTTATCCAGAACTCAACTCTCACTCAATTTCCTTTCTCTTCCCTTTAGTATTCCCTGAATTCTCTCTCATCAAATCTTCTTCTCATACCTCAATCCCCTCTCTACTCTCAATCAACAATATCCTTCAAGCCTCAGAATTCTCTCCTGGTATGATCTCTACTTGACCTTTTCCTTCAACTCAGTTCACTGACTACTAAACCTTTAGTTCTATCCCTACTTCATATTCTCCTAAATCCTTACAGTTCCTGTTTTCTTGTCCTACCTCATTTCATATCCCATCCTCTGTTGAACAGTTGGTTATTTCTATTTCTCATTTCTTTCATTTGATCTCTAATTTTCTTATTCCCAACTTGTTTCTTTCTTAGTCCTAGCTCCTTTTTAGTCTGCAATTCAAACTATTCAAATATCTTTTATCCTTGAGATCAATTAGATCCAGTAGATTGAATTTTTTTATTTTTCAGTCTACTTAGTTGTCCATAGTGAGGGGGGGACTACCCTGAATTGCATATTTGATTACAGCATCCTTGAGTTTATCCATTTCAGATGATTTAGTTGTTGTAGTAGGTATCTGGTCTTTATATTTCTTTAAATCAGGGGTTGACATGAAGGTTTTGATTTAACACTTTTGAATATTGATTGTAAAAAATCAAAGAATAGATTGCCAAGAAACTAAAACCAGATCTGAAAGAATACAAAAAATTAGAGAAAATGATGAGAGAAAAATAAATAGAATATGAGAGTGTCAGAATTCTGTTATCCTAGCCAATCCATGCTCCATGCGCGCTCCTCTCCTTGCTGTGCTCTCAGCATTTCTCACATAAATTTGTCAGTCTCAGCCAACCGGATCAGTTCCTCATCCCGCACAGAACCATCACCTCCAACACACTAGCAAGAAAAGGTCACATCAACTATCAGAAGTTGATGCCTTACCGCTGTCACGGTATCAATACCTTCAAGAACTCAGAGTAGTGGTAACTTCATTCACTTTCTGTAAATACTTTCTTTTTATTCTCTCACCTCTGCATTTTACTAACTTCTGTCATCCAGTCTCTGTTCTTGTTTGTTTTGTTTTTTTTCTTTTCTCTTTGTTCACCTCCATCCATTGACCTCATTGCTTTTGTCCATCCTAGTTAAATTTCATCTTCTGTTTCTTTCTTTTTTTGATGAAATAAACTCTAGTTTTGGCCTCATACTCTTTTAGAGAGAAAACAAAATAACTCATACCCAATAGAATATTTTGAAGTTCTAACAGACAACTAGAGATATTTATTAAGAAAAAGACAGTTGATTAGAGTACAGGACTAAGAAAGATAATGAGATTTAGTTACAGTATGATGAAGAATAATGAAAAGAAGAACAGAAGATTGGAAGATTGCTGGTATCACTTCTCACTAAGTTGAGACAGGAAAATACATCCAAGCTAGAGTGGATGAATTTGATATGAGGTTTGATTTAGGTGATTGATGAATTTTGAGGGTTTTATTGAAAGGGAAGAGATAAGAAGGGAAGAGAAGTTAAAAAAGATAGAGAGATAGAGCTGTAAGAGAAAGGATGGAAGATAAGGAACTGATTTTGGAAGGTTGTAGTTGAGTGAAGATGAAATGATCAGTGGGATTGGGTGGAGTGAGTTTGAGTAGGTCAGGTGAGATTGTGTTGAGTTGATATACCAGTTGATTTTCAGTGTGTGTGTTGATTAGGTTGAGGCAAGAGAGCAGAAGCAGAGAAGGATAGATCAAGAAAATGGAGAGTGGAGTAAATTGAGATTCAACACTTTGCTCCAGTAGAATAAATTACCTGGAGTGTGAATTTCCAATAAAATAATTAATTTTAGCCTTCAGACATGATTTTACTCATGAAAACAGTTTGTAAAATTGCCATGCATCAATTTTAGGGAAAGAAGTTAGATTAGAATAAATTCATGTACACAACACCAGGAAAAAACAATGATCACTAGTCTAAAAGTGACATCAGAAATTACCAAGGCCCCTTTATAATTTTCTATGTCTCTGTAGACAAGTGATCATTGATTTTTCCTGGTGTGCAGTTATGAGCAAAAATCAGGCCCTAGTTTGAATAATCCTCAAGTAGAAGTGGCCCTTTTCAAGTGCTCAGAGTTCCCCCTCCATTATTTAATCATGCCTACAAGATTACCAAGAAGGATCCTCAGAATATTCAGCTCCTATAAGCTGTAAGGTAAGCCATGGATGAGGTCTCCTAATCTCTTATTTACCATCCCAGTACACTGTTCTTTTACTGGAATTTCCTCTTAAAAATACCTCATAAATATAATTCTGATAGCTGTTGAATCAACGCTAAAGCCTCTGAAAAGCAGCCATTCAACTCAAGCTGTTACCAACTATTTTATCTTGATTCTTTCCCTCATATTAATAATTAATATTCAACAATAGATCCATCTTGATCAAAAGAACACCCTTGTAGGGTTATTACCCTGTATCAAGCTTGATAAATTAAATTGCCAGTTGTGGTGTTCAAAATTGCATAAGATGTGTTTACATAAAATCATAAACTGCAATTTTGGCTGGGAGATGTCAGCGTACATAAAACTTAGAATGACATATCCCAGCCAAAATTGTAGTTTATGATTTTATGTAAACACATCTTATCCAATTTTGAACACCACAAGTGTCTTTATCTATGGTATTCAAAATTGCATGAGATATGTTTACATAAAATCATAAACTACAATTTTGGCTGGGAGATGTCATTTTAAGTTTTATGTACACTGACATCTCCCAGCCAAAATCACAGTTTATGATTTTATGTAAACACATCTTATGCAATTTTGAATACCATAATCCTAGTGCAGTTATATTGCTTAGTCCAAAGACTTATATTTCCTTTTATAAAACTCCAAAGCTTCATAAACATATCTGACAGTAAGTTTCACAGGGGTGGAACTCAAGGAAACTGAACTCATACACCGGTTTGATTTTTCTATCCAGTGACTGCATATATCCCCATATTAATTTGGTTAGGACCTCATAGTGAGTTGATACATGCAAGAGAAAGATAATTGTTTGCACATCATTTTACAATCAGCTTCTCTCAAACTAATCTTTAGATCAATAGATTGTGAAGTAGTAGAATTATAGACTTGCAGCACTAGAAGTTCGGGATGAAAGGATGATTGAGGATTGATTTCAGGCTGGGGAGAGATGATTTACTCAGGTTAAGGACCATCAGAGGATGTTTTATCACCAATGGGGGGCGCCCGATTTAATGCTATCAAGTGATGCTGGATGATTTTAATTGATGCATGTATATTTATAATTGATACACGTAAGGCCAGATTGCAATAATGCCTTGGAAAATCAATACATAATATATATGTACATATATATATATCTGAATAACGAATAGCTGTCTATGTTTATAAGGAGGCTGCTCATGGCAGTTGGATTGATGAGGGTGGTGATTACCATTGGTTCTGGATAGCAAGAGTTAGCTATTTAACTAGTTGGTCCTACCAGAGTCTTTGACAGTGTCCTTTTGTAATGCAGCGGTACTACGGGTGTCTTTTTCGGCACGGATACCGGCTTCGGAATGGGTGGCTAACTGATTATTGAATGCAAATCCAAGGTTATTTAAATTGATCAGTACTTTTATTTATAATTCTCTGGTTTCTGTTATGTACGTTAATTGATCGTAGGAATAGGTCGTACCTTTTCATTCCAATCTTTGTTCCCACTCTTCATATGTTTATCGCGCTCGTTCTTGAGCTCTACAACGTTTAATCGTCCATGGAGAGATGACTGTGTGAGATGACTGGGAACTGCTGAGAGACACAGTGAGTGGGAGTCTGCTTAATTACCTTCGCCATCGGCAGCCATGTGTTGACCGGTAGGATGATAGACTACTCGTGCGCTATGGATTGCTCGACAAGCGCTAGGAGTGCGAAGGGTGAGTCTTGCGAAGACCATCGAGTGTAATTGGTTGGTGAACATGGAGCTAGCTGATTATTTTCTGTTTTGGGTGGGTTGCTGTTGTTGTAGGTTGGTAGGCGGTGGTGGTGTGATGTGGTTTTTTTAAAGATAACCCCCGGGGGGAGAGGAATGACATCATGATTGATGAGAGTGACGTCATCGGGGTGGTTAACCTAAAGATTATTCGGTGCGAAGGCTGAAAAATAAATAAATTTGATTAATTAATTAATGTGTTTTTCTCACCTCGGACGCATTCAGACGCCTTCGAGTCGTCTTTTTTTGACGACTTGAGGGCGTCTTTTTTCAATTCAATGCACCTGTCAGCCGACGTTTACGACTTCAAGGCGTCTTGTGATTCAATTGAATCAGGAGTTTTCAAGGCGCCTTGATGTCGCCTTGCAAACGTCTTCCGGCACAAGTCGTCTCCAAGGCGGATCCCAGTCCGCCTTTGAGACGACCAAACCAAATTAAGATTCAATTCACTTATGGTTTGCAAGGCGCCTCGATGGCGTCTTGCAAACGTTACCCGACCCTAGTCGTCTCCAAGGCGGATGCCAGTCCGCCTTGGAGACGACTTGAGCACGAAGTGGAATCGGCCCAGAGCCGACTTCAAGACGCATAAAGCCGTCTTCAGGCCGCTTAAAAACATTCCGGCCGCCCGGGGCCGTTTAAAAACATTCCGGCCGCCCGGCTCGGCACGCCTCGAGAACGAAGCAATCCAGCTGATGAGGATGGCTCCACATCCTCATCAGCTCACTCAAGGGCTAATCACTGTGGGGCCAAGCCCACTTGGCTTGGTAGCATTGCGTGTATATGTGTATATGGCCTATTTACAAAGGTATCGAGGGGAAAGTGAGGGAAGGAAGATAGTAGGCGAGGCATCATAATGGAAGGAGAGGAAGCGAGGGAAGGAAGGGAAGGCAGCGCGAGAAATTGAAAATAAGACAACAAGCATAGAGAAGGAAGGGAAAGGATACTACCTCAAAAGAAATCCTCCTTGGTGTGGGAGTCACATTGATTCTCCAGCCCCATGCGGGCTACAACGTCGACATCGCTAGGGAGCTGTTGATCTTCATCACTCCAGCTGTTGACTGTAGTAGTGCCGTCCCAAAGGCGGGCATCGAGCTCGAGAACAAGGTGGCCAAAGACGGTGTTGTGAACTCTTGATTGGTGCCGACGCACCTCGAGATCCTTGTCGATATCCTCCCATGCACATGGGAGCTTGGCGGACGGGTTTGCAATTCGCTTGATTCGGTTAATGTTGAACATGGCCCTAAGGTAAGCCAGCCGGGCCCGGCGTGGCGGGGTAATTCACGAGTCGGTTAGGATTTGACTTGGGGTGACGTCCTTGAAGCATTGATCCATGATGTAGGCATCAGACACCAGTCTGTCTAGTTTGGGGGGCGGGAAGGGGGGGGACTCGCCGCCAAGGCCGATCCGGACGAGGTTGGAAAAGAGATTCTTCTCGCCCTTAAGGACAGTGGCTATATGGCGATCAAGTTCGGCCTTGTATCCAGGGTCTTGAGAGTAGTTGTCTGGCATGTTCGCGGCCTTAAAGGCCGCGGGAGTCTGTTCAATAAGGCCCTGAAAAGGGTCCAAGTGAGTATGCGTGGGAGGATGAGCAGCACAAATGTGGGCTTACCTTGACAAGGATGAATGGACTGCGCTCGGCAGTGCGCTTCTTGGCTGATCGTCGTCCATAGGCCTTGATATCCGGTCGTAGTAACACCTTGCGCACTTTGTTGCGAACAAATGCTCGGAATGTCGGAGGGAATAATTCCCTCCCAATCGACGATTGCAGGTCGGGATTGGGGACCACTTCTCTGGTCATCTGAGTGTTGAGGCTGATGAGGATAGTCATCAGCCTCAGCTCCTCTTCAGGCATCTGGGAGAAGAAAAAAAAACCCCGGTCAGCTAATATGGATGATGTGGCAATGAGGTGTGGAAAGTGGAAACTTACATCCAATAATCCTTGAGCCCACCGAAGGGTCTCATCACTCAGTCGGAATTGGTCTCCCATGGCCTGGAGTCGAGATTGAATTGATTGGATCGAGCTAGGGGTGAGGCGGCGGTCGGATCAAGAAATATTGACGAGTGTCGGCTGGGGGGGAGACTGGAGTTGGTGTCAGATGGGTCGGTCGCCTCTGACACATCCTGTTCGGCGTGGCTGGGAAGTAACAATGTTTGGCGGCGGGCTGGGGTATGATAAAGTGAGGGGGAGGGGGGAAGGCGGTTTGTATGGGGGTTTCAAACCGGTCCGATGTTCCCCTCGCGGGCCAAAGTGGGTTCAAGCCTTACCTCACCTTGGGTGCTCTCCTCCTGTGGCTGCAGCCCTTCTTGGTGTGGAAGGGTATTGCGGATCGGGCGGGGTATGTGGGGGCTGTAGGTGCTAGGAGTGGCGGACCATCCGAGTTGGCGAGGCGGGTGCCGATCTGAATTTGGAGGGGGAGGATGAGAGGAAGGGGGGTTAGAGGAAGGGACCAGTGGGTTAGAGGAAGGGGCCGGAGGGTTAGAGCAAGGGATTGGTGGGGTGGAGGAAGCGATCACGGCATTGTTTGCGTAGCTGTAAGCGGGGCCGCTGGGGTGATAATTGGGAATCTGCGACATGTTTTCTTCAAAACATGTCGCACATGGTTAGTAACGGATGATGATGTGATTTGAGAAAGGGAAAGCTTACGTGATGGTGATCGTGGTGCATACGGCGCAAGAACAAGGGGGTCTTTGAGATGGTTGTCCGACACGACACGTCTCGTTTTCTGGATAAATCTGGTGGGAGAAACAAAACGTTAGTTGCTCGGTTTGACTATTATACTGGTGATATGGAAGGGAGGGGACTTACTTTTGATGGAGGGGGTGGTTGTCGATTGGAGGGGGTGGTTGTTGATAGGAGGGGTGGTTGTTGATTGGAGGTGGGATGCGAGCCAGACTTGGATATCTCCGGCCCGCGGGGCTGGAAGTTCACCTGCTGCCTGTCACAGTGCACTGTCACACAGAAAGTGAAACTTTCACCTGTTTGTGGCCCGCGCGGGCTGAAAGGGATGTGGTGCCTGTGACATTGCAATGTCACAGGTGTGGCCTGTGCCGCGGGCTGAAAGAGCTCTGGCCCCTGTGACAGTGCACAGCATATCTCACCTGTCTGTGACATACTGCACAGAAAACTGTGCACTGTCATTATACAGTGACAGGAAGTTTCAGGTGAAACTTCCCGCCTGTGTGTGAATTGTAATAAGCACACAGTGAAATTTATCCATGATACAACAGATACTTTGGTGTGAAACCAAAAAAGCAATCTGAATCTTGATTCCAAAATAGCAATCCAAATCTTGTCCAAATGTTTTATTTCATTGTTCCAAGTGAGACAAATAAGGGCAATTGTATGTATGTAAATGAGTATGTTACGTGTTTCATCATACAAGCAAGTATTTTAAGTGTTTGATTACGCATTTGAACAAAAAACCAACTTTTTAAGTGTTTGAACACACAAGCAAGGCAAACACAAGGCCAAGTAGCTCTTGCCCTCAGGGGGTTATAAAGCCCTCATTCCCTCCTTTTGATTTGGTTGTCTACAAATATTGCCTGACCAATCTGATTATTACTTTGAACATTATAACTAATTAGAATACCTAATCCTTGGATCAGTATAACTAAATAGAATAACTAAGCAATTGATCATTATAACTAATTAGATTATCTAATCAATTGATCATTATAACTAATTAGAATATCTAATCAATATGAAAATGCCTGGTCAGTTGCACATGTTCATTTCTCAGACATTGATTGGCCATCCCTGATGTGTTTTAAATTTTACTGTTCCATGCAGGTTTTCTCACAGTTTGGCATCATGATGGGCACGAGAAATATGTTTGTGAGTATTGTGGTGGTAGATCACTAGAGTTAAGGTATCTTCAAAGACATCTTGAGTCACCTGGTCATAAACAGATGAAAGCCTCCTTGGAAAAGGATCCAATTAGGTCTGGAAATGTTTCACAGGGGTCTGCTCATTTATCAAGATGTTCACCTGGAGCCACAAGCAGGATTTACCTGGATGAATCATCAAGATTTTCACCTGGAGCCACAAGCAGGCTTTACCTGGATGAATCATCAGGAATTCAGAATGAGCCAAGCCTGGTGGAATCATTAGACCTTCATCTTGAGCCAGCTCATCATGAATTACCAAGTCCTCAGGATTACTTGATCCCATTGGACATGAATGACAAATCAGGATTTGGGTTTGGTGGATCAGAAGGCAACTCTGATGATAGCTCAGAAATAAGATTGAACTGGGATCAGTGGTTGATGGATGATCCCTTATCATTGGCCTTTCAATCTGTGGTGCCTGAACACTTCAATTTACCAGGTGATGAGGACATACCAGAAATTGAAGAGGAATTGGAGCCAAGTGCCCAATGGTATCCATTTCCTGAAAAAATGGTATGTCATTTATCTCATTTGGATCATATTATCCATCCATAATCACAGACATGATATCTTTGTTCAATGTTTATTGATGTTTCTGGGAATATCTCTGACATCCTCCTCATTGATAGTACCTCATTGCGGCACTGATGCTTGGCCACTTGCATCATATAATGTCACGAGCCATGTATCACCAAATCCGCTTGTTACTTCAGCTCTGTCAGGTGAATATTCCACACTGGGAAACAATCAGGAGGAGAAGGGAGAAAATACAAAAGATGCTGAACATAAATATCATGGAAAATCTATCAGTCTTGAATAACAAGTGTTATTCACTTAGCTTGAAAGATATCATCAGTCATGTGAGTCACTAGTGCCTACCTGATCTTTTAATCAATTCCATAGGCCCCACTATAATTGATTAAAGATGTATTTTGTTTTCCTCTCAGGAGGTGGGAAATCCTTATGTCAGTAAACATCTAGAGTTCTATCCACATGAGACATATGGGAAGAACATTCATTCCCTGAGTCAAAGTCAGAAATGGCGTGAATGTTTATCCCGCCATGGGAGAGTCCAGATGGTTGAAAATGGGAAAAAACACTATTACATCTTTGAACCCATCACACTAAAGGGACCTGGACAGAACATTGTAGTACCAATATTCTTCTTCAAGGTAGAAAACAAATTACATGCCAAATGTATAACACCAAAGTTGAATGATGCCCCTAATCAGGCATTTCAATATGGCACACCCAATCTGGCCATAATGGTACCCAGTCTTATTGGTTACAATTCACCAGAACTTCATACCATTTTGTGTGGACCAATTTGACCTGATCTATTCAGAAATGCCAGATATTGATGGAAAGACATTCATAAACAAAATCAACCATTGTATTATTGAAGTTGATGAATATGGCCACCATTCTTCCATTCCTGTACCTAACCCCTGGAGGAATAAGGCAAAAGGCAAGGTGATCCGACATGTGCCTATTACACTATACTCAGATGATACCTCAGGAAACCAATCTAAGAGATGGAATAAACATGTTTCCTATTATTTCACTCTTAGTGGTCTTCCCCCATCACATAGCAACATGGAGTACAACTGCCATTTTGTTTCTACATCTAATGTTGCTGGGCCTCTGGAATTGGGAGAGTCAGTTGTCCAAGAGATGAAGTAAGTCCATTCTATCTTGACCGAAATCCCAAAGTATTGCCTGTTTCACTGATATTGCGTGAAATAGCTCTTTGACAATTGAAGGTACCTTTGCCTATGATGCCACTCTGCAAGATGAAGTTTTGATCATGAGTATGGTCCTTTGCTATCTGGGCGACTCCCAAATGGCTGCAGAGGTGACAAATACACCCATTCCAGGGAACTGCAAGAATCCATGCCGAATGTGCCATTTGAGGGTTGATGAAGTTAAAGAAAGGAGTGGTTTGGATTACATTTATCGATTCTTTGGGATAAAAAGCTTACCAGCCCCACGGAGGTGGTATCAAACTGTTCAGAAGACAAATGATGCATGGAATGTACTCAAAACAAAATCCAAGGCAGAATATGACAAACACATGAATGAGTTTGGATTGGTTGACAAACTTCAAGATAAATTGATTGAATTGAGACGCAATAATCCTCATGACCGGCAAAGAATAGAGGCCATTGAAAAAGCTGAACCTCACAGACTTTGCAATGTATTTACAAATCTGTTAGAGTTTGATGGATGCCAAGACACGCCTGTGGAAATTTTACATGTCTTCTCCCTTGGAATTGTCAAGTATTTGGTAAGAGACTTCATGGAAAAACAGAAAGACCTTTCCAAGATGGAGGCCCTGTTCAACTCAGTTAACTTGAATGGCCTCAACATCCCTCCAATCCAAGGAAAATACATGATTACCCACTGGAAAAGTTTTGTAGGGAAGGACTTCAGGACCATAGTACAGTTGGCCCCATTTGTGTTTTTTCCATTCATGGATGAATCCCAAAAGAAAATATGGATTCCTTTATGCACAATTGGAAGCTTAATATTCCAGAAAACTATTGAAGACATGGATCAATACATTGCTGAACTTGAAAAACAGATTCAAATATTGATGTATCACATTCTCATGATGACAGCACAATGGGCAAATAAGCCAAAGCTTCACATTATATTACATCTCCCAGAGTCAATCAAGCGGTTTGGGCCACCAACATTATTTGCCACTGAGAAGTTTGAGAGCTTCAATGGCCGGCTCAGGCACACTGCTGTTCACACCAACCGGCTCAGTCCAGGACAAGATATTGCTATCAGTTTCAGTAACTACCATATCATGCGCCTGATCCTGTCAGGTGGTTACATGTTTGACCATAATCAAAAAAAGTATTACCAAGCATCAAATCAAGTGAGGGGAATCTTTTCAGGAAACCCAGCTGTCCAAAAAGCCATGGGATTCAACCCCCCAAAAGCAATGAACATTGGACAATACCCCTGTGTAAAGTCATCCAGAGTGCCTGAAGATGAAGCTGAACCGGTTCCAGATTCATTGAGAAGGTATTACCCAAATTCTCAAATCAAACAGGTCTGTTCATTGAGCCTCAATGACAAGGAATCAATTCAGAAGGACTCATTTGTCATAGTCAGTAAGATTTGCTTTAATTTGGGATTGGAGATGGTAACATTAAATTTGACACTGATACAATTTGAGAAACCTGCAGGAAGATGCACATCATGGTAATGTGGGAATATCCTGTGTAATTTCCATTTGGGAAGTCATCCACCCTAAATGTTACATCATTAAAATAGTGGAATGCAAACTCTGTGGCTTACAAAAAGATAGCTTATTGAGGATAGTAGAAAAAGATGTAAAATTGACTTACATTCCTGCATCTGTGGGCCAGTCTTTCTTAGCAGATGTGATCCCCTTCCAACACAAACTGATGAATCTGTATTAATTTTTATCAGAAAATTATCTGTTGTGTAAATGCCCAACACAACTGCTTTGATGGTGGGTGTCACGCAGGGATATCAAACAGATCCAGGAGACACCGGCAGGAGGGAACCACTGTTTCACGTGAAGTGCATCACAAACCGTATAACAGCTATCTGTTGAATGCATTCTCACATTGTCACTCTGAAATGAACAGAAGCATTTCCCAATTACAAGCTGACTTTATTACAGAGCATGACATGCAGACAGCTGCTTCTTGTGGTCAGAAAATATGGAATAATAGTCAGAGCAAAAAGAAGGGAAAGAATGTGGAATCAACAAGCAGATCCAACCACACTCAATTCAGCCCCCAGGTTGAATCTAGATCATTGTATGACCCAAATTATAGTCCTAGTGCTGGATCAAATTACCCCAATTTTAGCCCACATGCAACTCCAATGACATATCACCCCCCCCCCTCCCCCATTTGGCTTCAAGGTCACCATATCAGTCAACATCAAATCTATCTCAGCAACCCTATTTTAGCCCTCATATAGCTCCAAGGGCTTCCAATAATCCCCAATACCCAAATTATAGTCCTAGAGTTGGATCAAATTACCCTAATTTTAGCCCACATTCAACTCCACTGACATATCAAACCCCCCTCCCCCATTTAGCTTCAAGGTCAACATATCAGTCAACATCAAACCCATCTCAGCAACCCTATTTTAGCCCTCATATAGCTCCAAGGGAATCCAATAATCCTCAATACCCAAATTATGGCCCTAGTGCTGCATCAAACTCAAGGTACTCCATGTGATCTTCTTCATGTCATGATATGGTCAATATTATTTGTAAAATATGTGTAAGAATTCTTTGTTATGTATGCTGATTTATGGCTAATTACATGATTAACAATCTACATTCACCCATGTTTTGGTTTAACCTCATTTGTTCTTATAATTTATGGCCAATTGTGTGAATGCAAAAAAGGAAAACAAATGTAACCATGTTTTGGTTTAACTTCATTTTTTTTTATAATTTATGGCCAATCATGTGAATGGAAAAAAAAAAATTTGCACATTTTTACTTCCAAAAATCAGTGTGTGTAATGAGATTATTATTTTCCTCACACTCTTTTTTGTTTTTTTTAAAAGAAGATAATGCAGAAAACCAAAGGAGGATCTCAAGTCGACTTGAGAACCTCATTTGGTTCTCAAGTCGACTTGAGAACCACATTTCACTGGTTCTCAAGTCAACTTGAGAACCTCATTTGGTTCTCAAGTCGACTTGAAGACCGCATGAGGTTCTCAAGTCGACTTGAGAACCTCATGTGGTTCCCAAGTCGACTTGAGAACCAGTGAAGGTTCTCAAGTCGACTTGAAGACCGCATTGGGGTTCTCAAGTCGACTTGGGAACCACATGAGGTTCTCAAGTCAACTTGAGAGCCCCAAAGCGGTCTTCAAGTCGACTTGAGAACCTCATTTGGTTCTCAAGTCGACTTGAAGACCGCATTTTCACAGGTTTCCCAGGCCAAACCTTAAATTGGTCTTGAAGCCGCCCTCAAGACCGATTTTCGTCTTGAAGGCGGCTTTTTCCTTGTAATCGTCCTGAAGACGACTCACCTGTCATCGAGGTGTGGCCGTGGTGTAAATGCTTGGACTGATTTGCATCAAGATTTATTAAAATCTGTCAAAAAAAAACCAATCTTTTATGTTTTTCAAACCCCATGATCTGGTCATTAATGATAACCATGGCTGATTCCTGTTGCTGTGTGTGGCAATAACCTGAAGATTTAAACTGGGGCTGTGGCCTTAATCCCATAACCTTGCCATCCAAAAATCATCAAAAAAGTCCAAGCATTTGTAAAAACACAATAATTAAATATTTACTATTTAGAGGTTTCCTTTTTTTACATTTCTCTGTTCTAGATCTGCTTGGTGGTAAGGAGAGGCTGCATAACTCAACACCATCCATGGAGTGTGTGTTCATCTCCTATTATTAACTGTTGACCGTCTGACTATGGCAGCATAACAATCCTAGCAAACCAGCTACCTTTTTGTTCTTCGGTTGGCTGATTGGCTATATCTTCATCATTCCAACGGGGGCTCGGTTAGGTTCATTATTGGCTTAGTAGAACCAACTCGTACAGGTGGCATATAAATACTCAAAACAAGACCATAAAAAAAACTAACACAAGGGTAAAGATTGCAATGTTTTGAAGGAATAGATTTCAATCTGAATCAAGACATGCTACATTGTTGGAATCAAGCCAACATGGGATTCGGCTGAGGTTTTTTTATGATATAATCAGCTCGATTTTTTGTTTGCCCCCGGCCCATCGACCCGTTTGGCCAAAGTCTAAGGGTGGAGGCCGCCCCGGAGAAGTAAGATCGAGTTAGTGAGGTCTGTCTGAGGAGCTGAGGTGATCTACTCAAGAGAACAACTCACGTCGAGCTCTCCTTGGAGGTCTTTGATCTGTTGCTTGTACTTTTTCTCCACTTCCTCCGAGAATCCCTTCTCGCGCGATTGTCCAGCAGCCTGTTGGTTCATCCAGTCAGATCCCTTAGAGTCTCCACCAGAATCGATTAAAAAGTAGCGCTGGAGACTTACCTGTTTCTTGAGCGTGGCGAGGTCTTCTTGAGCTTTAATCAGATCGAGGATCAAGGCAAACGTACGGGAGAGGATTAGGGATAGGAACAGGGTAAAGCCTCTCATGTACATATCCCTCTCGCTAGGAATACCATCCAATCAATCAGCTTGCTGAGGATGGTCTACTAATCTCATCAGATGTAGTAGTGGCAATGCTCACCTTAGAAATTTACGGCTCCTCCAATCCGTCTCGCTCCGTAAGTCTCGCCCAACACCAGCACCCTGCTCCTTAGCTGCCTCACCCTCGTGATGGATCTTCATCATCCTCTGGACCGAATCCACAAACAAGACCTATACAGAAAACCACCCAAAGGAAGAAAAAAGAGGCTCAGTTTAAATATAATCAGATCTTCGGGGAAGATGGTCAGCAGAATTAGGGTTGGCTGACAGTTACGAAGATAAAGAGGATCTTGAGAGCGTATTGAAGCTTGGCGACCAGTGGAGAAGTGGCAAGGAATCGGAAGAGGACTCGGCGCCAGGTGAAAGGTAAGGGCATCTAAACAAACCGATCGAAGGTGGGAAAAAAGTCAGTCAGGATTATTTATATATATGTGTGTGGGTGGGTGGGTAGATTTATATATGTCATAAGCCAGCCAACACCACCAGAAGTTAGGGTAGAAGGGTACTGACGACGAGGACGATAAAGGTGACGATCTCGACGATCAGGAGCGAAAAGACCATCCAATTGTAGAGCTGGTAGTCGAAGAAAACCTCATCGTTAGTCATGAATCGTTATAGATGGAAGAGTGGGTAGGGAAGAGATAAGCTTACCGCCATCGTTTAGATCTGATTCTGTAGCTTGGATTTGGATATGATATATTTACTTGTTGTTGCTCTCCTTACAAATTATGTGGGGTCGAGACTCGAGACTGCTGGTGTACACTGCTTGGGCATCGACCACCGATGACACTACCATTCCCCGAACGGTGGACTGTAGCCCCCCGTGGGATGTGATTAATAATCTCCAGATTTTTTTCTTTTTTTTTTTTTCCAGAAACCGACAAAAATGAGTACAAACGACCCAGCAGACCTACTCACAGTCATCGTAAGCTACCCTACAACCAGGAAGATGGATATCTTGATGACTGACTCCAGGGGAAAAAATTCTTTTTCTTCCTCAGCTCGACTTGAACCCCTTAGCATGGGCCGATCTCGAATCCGGAGGCCAAGAAGGACAGCAAGCTGAGGAATCGACAAGGCCCAATCTGGTCTCAGTCATCGAAAGCTTCCTCATCTTTGCAAATTCTCATCTGGCCTTGAGACACGAGAATGTCATCGCAGTCTATGGTGCCAGTCTTGGCTCAAGGTATTTATTAATTTTCTTTCTCAAAGAAAACTCTCGAGAAGAAGAAAGGAAGAAAAACACGCGTTCTGATCTCAGCCATAATTTAGTGAACTACTCTATTCTTCAATTCAACCTAAACCGATCACCAAATCTTCTCAACAACCTGCTGGTTCACGTGATGCAAACACTTATCAGAGCTTCCGAATCCTCGACGAATCTATTGCTAACGGGGTCAAGCAACTAGCTAGTCTAACCCAATCCAATTCGACTACCGGAAGTAAGAGTTGACACCCAGTTTCGAGACCTCGTACAAATCGTCAACCAAGCTCACCCGACCGGGGGTTTTTTTTTTTATTCCATGGTACCAGAGCAACCAGGAATCGTCCAGGCGCTTGCCAAATCACTCTGTCGTGCGTGAGCGGCTCAGTCTCATCCCTCTCTCTTTTCTACCCGTATAGTCCAACTTGAGCCCTCAAGTCGAGCCTGTTTCTGATCAGGATCTAGATATCAATCGGCTCGCTCGGGAGAATGAGAGTAAGAAGGATTCATTTAAGTCTAGGATCTTGATCCTCAGCGTCTCTCCCGACGCTCCTGGACAGTACATCCCCATGATGAATTGCATCTTCTCGGCCCAGAAAGCCGTCAGCTATAATCCAATTCATTCTATAACCCTTTTCCATCACTCAGCTTGATCTCTCTCCCACTTCCTTTCACCTGATATTTCCCTCTAGACAATCCCAATCGACGTCTGTAAAATTTCGAAGGAAAACGCAGTGTTCTTACAACAAGCTGCTCATCTAACCGATGGAATTTATTACCAAGTCGAGAAACCTAAAGCGATTCTCCAATACCTAACAGTTTGTTCATTCTTCTTCATACCTTAACTCCCAAGCGATCTTTTCTCAATTCAATCAACCAACCTTCCAGATGATCTTCTTGCCTGGTCTGGCTGCTCGCAAATTCCTTAATTTACCTAGGCATGAGGAGGTCGACTTTCGAGCTGCCTGTTTCTGTCATCGTGAGATTATTGATGTGGGATATGTCTGCTCAGTATGCCTTTCCAGTTAGTCCATTCTATACTTCCTCTATTCTCAAGACATCATCCCCCCTACCCATTATCCTCTCAGCTCAGTCGGTATGTAAAAATTGACGATTTGAAAAAAAAAAGTATTTTGTACCCCTACTCCAGTTTGCTCGACTTGCCGCACAAAGTTTCCGATGTCTAGTCTAAAACGCTTCCTAATGGAAAAACCAAAACCTAGAACGAAATCTGCAAACGGAACGATAGCATCATCTCCCGGAACTAATGCTTCATCTCACTAAATCCTTTCGTATCAATTGAAACTTTCATCAAAATAACCAAACTGTATGCTCGCATCTCCGCAAGGAATCAAAGATAACACACGTAGAAGTGATCTCATTCAGACGCGTGAGCCAGCTGAAATGGCCTAATTTGTCGTGTTAGATTTTTTCTTTTCTGAAAAGGCAAAAAATCGTTCAAGTTTTTACTATTATTACATACATTTTGTATCGAAGGAGCTCGATTCGAGAGCTTTCAAACCGGCAAGTAGCTCGAAGCTCCCCTCATCCCTATACTTCCCATGAATCTCAAGGTTGTCAGGCCACCCGGCTATGGGGATGTTTAAAAAAACAATAAGGGGTAAGTCAAAGATATTAGGAAAATTTAAAGTGTGAAAACGGAATCCTGAAAAAGTAGAGACGACGCACGAAATACGCGACAAAGTAAACGATTAGGACGATTACTTGAATAATTCCAGATATTAGCGTCCCTAAATATGAGTGAAGCTAATGATTGGTGGTCGATCATGAGAAGGGAAGTAGGAAAATTAACTCGAGAATAATCAAAATATAATAACTTTTTCTTGGAGTGAGGAAACTCTGACGTGAAAAGGACGGACTCCGATTGCAAAGTATAAAGTTCCAAATAGACTGATTAGGTAAGAGACCGTGAACGGTAGTCGATCTCTTGAGAAGATGTGCTTGAGGTGTTGGATGGGACCTTGGAGTACCATGAAGCCAGTCATGAAGAGGATTGAGCCTAGGGAGAACGAGACGGCGAATTTCCGTGGTTTGATCTACATAGCTCCGTTTGGAAAACGGAAGTATAAACGGAAGTTGTCAGTTCACACTTTTCTCTGCTTAGTCGGAAAGTGATTGGATAGAGTGGCGGGCTCGAATGGATACATAGATGAAAATTGTTGGGACTCAAAACGGCTAGTAATGGTAAGGTGAAAAACGAAATTATGAAACAAATCATTGCTCCTGTCGTGCACATCAAAAACCCAATCGTTCGTTCCCATCTCGACAGAGCGTAATACCTGCAATCGGCATGTAACCATAAAATGATTAGGTCTGTGCAATTTATCATCTACCGTGAAGGATTTTATCTTCAGGGGGAGGGGGGATGGCAAGAAGACTGACGCTTCTTCTTCATTACTCCGCTCGTTACTTCTTAAAGGTACGTATCCAGAGATCGAACTAGTGAACCTCGAGAAAGGGTTTGATCCAGTTGCTGAAGAAGAAGACGAGGGCTGAAGATTAGATGATTCGTCTGTGATCTGAGTGAGCAAAGGTCCATATCAATAACATGGAGTCCTTCCCAGCTTGACAAATACAGCGAGAGAGAGAGAGAGACGGCCTCTTACACCTCTTGCCCACTTGAAGCCACTCATGTTGGCCCGGAAAGCGCTCTCGCTCGTCGGTTTATTCTGACCCACCGGTGCCATGACTTCTGTTAGATGTGTCTACTGATCCTGTTGAGGGTGTAAAATGTGTTGGTTCCGGGTCCAAAATGCTGGGTGGATCCAGGGGAAGCTGGTATCCGGCACCCGTTTGTTCAACTAGCCCCCCGCCTCTCCGTCAAGCCCTCATGCTTTGCGATCTGGCCCATCTTCCTCTTCAAAACATCAAATCACTCTTCTCTTCAATCTTTTCACACAAAAATTGAGTTTCGGTCCAGCTGCTGGCTGTTCAACTATGTACATAGTTTAAAATTGATAAATTTCTAACATAAACTGATGTCAAATTTCGCCCCAAACTTAATTTGAGGTGTACTTAATTCTTGCTTGTTAGTTTGATTTTATCTGGCCACAAGCAGCTATATGTTAACTGGGCTATTCATAGTGCATCTCTCCAGAAATCTATAATTGGCTGGGTTGGGGCTAACCCAGTTCAACTGAGATGGAGTCAACCAATCTAAACTTAGTCAATCTCAACTGATGTGATGATGTATACCCAAACAAGCACCCTTTGGATTTATAAAATAAATGGGGCCTGAGTCCAGATGAAGAGGAAAGATGAGCTGGGAGGATCAAGAGTTTAATAAGGGACTCAGAACACCAGGGAAAAATTCTCCAGTGGAGAAGGTCTACCTGGTATGGGCTCAGAACTAAGTCAGGTTTGTAATTCTGATGACAAACAAAATAAATACAAAATAAAAATGGGGCCTAAATTGGGGGACTAAATTTCTGAGGAACAGGAAAGAAGAAGAAAAAATCAAGCCCTCTTTTGGGCATGGGGCAGAATTCCAACAGTTTATTATATTTTATTGGTTGGGATCAACCTATTCCAAATTGTTTGAGTGCATCCTAGCTCTTTGAAAAGATTTAAGTGCCAAGCTGAAATGTAACATTACATACCAGGTTGATCTGGAAATGGTTATTGGATAGCTTCAAAGATACTTTTGAGTTACTAGAAATGGTGTCTCCTAGATTTTAGATTCTGTTTTGAGTAAGTGTAAAAGTTTTTGTTTGAATGTCCACTGAATTCAAGTGTGACATCAAAGATAAATTTAAATGTTTGAATCTGAGGATGCAGTCAATTTCAAAGGTTTACAGAAAACTATTGAATGTGCTGCATCTGGCTGGCTGATCCTGAAGAGTTGTGACAGGGGCTGGGAATGAAACACATGCACCCTTCCCTTCAGGATCCAGGAAAGGGTGTGCAGGCTGCAGACCCATTTTTTGATGGGCATGGGTTTATCATTACCCTTGATTCCATGTGATAGGCTATGTACATGTGGTCAATTTGTGGTTGACAAAACTAATGAGAAAAAACAGAGGATAATGAATAATGTACATGCAAGAGGAAGGGAAAAGGAGAGTGACCTTATTCAGAATATGATTGAGTCATTAAAAAAACATCTACAACTTCAGGAATCTATTTGTACAAGATGGTGATGAGTTAGTGAGAAGCAATCTGTATAGTAAGTAATAATTTTCCAGTCCTGTGTAATCATGTTATAGAATAATGATGATGTAAAGGGACTTAATGTAGAAAATGTATTTGTATCAATCTTCCTTAATATTTGATGTATGACAAATTTCATTTGGACCACTTTCAACTATGAAATTATGTTGAACAAGCCAAAGTTGTACCCAAGTTGAATTTTCAAGCAGATTTCTCAAGATTGCTCATGATTTTATTTGTGCAAGAGGAATGATGAAATTCAAACAAGATTCCCCACTAAATCAATTTCAATTTTTTTAAACATGACAATACCAGCTGGCTCAATTTAAATTTTAAATTTGTGTTGGGCCAAAGTAGCAGATTTATTGTATTTTTCAACATCACTCATATATATAGTTTCAATATTGCATGAGGAATGGTGAAATTTGAATAAGGATTTCTGTCCAGTTATCTTCATTTGAGATACATGAAAAAGTAGTTGGGTTACTTGTGAATTTTTAAACTGTGGTCAACAAGTCCAAATTGTTTCAAAATCACATGTTCACATGCTTTTCCCAAAATTACTCATCATTGTACTGTTTCCAGAGGAAAGATGAAAGATGAATAAGACCCCTTATTCAAGTATCTACATTTTGGATTCATGAACAGTATAGTGACAAAAACTGCTGCAAATGGCAAATTCTCAAAGATGCATTTTGAACTAATTATTGGAATATAAGCTTTATAGACAGACAATGTTGCTTCTGTCACTAAAGGGAGCTTGAGCTTTGGTGGGGCAGGGGCATTGATAAATGCACGCCCATCGGCGCACGCCCACGCCCAACGCACGCCAATAAAAAAAAAGGTGTGCTGCCTGCACGCCTTTTTTTTATCGGCGTGCGGGCTGCACGCCCATCGTCGTGCAACACTTCAGGTGTGCGGTCGCACGCCCTGTTCAGAACAGGGCGTGCGGTTTGCACACCCGTTCAGAAAAGGGTGTGCGGTTTGCACGCCCTTCCTATGTATATAGGCAGGGGCGTGCCCCTGCCTATATACATAGAATCGGTGTGCGGCTTGCATGCTGATTCCATGTATATAGGTAGGGGCACGCCCCTGCCTATATACATGCTGATGTCATGCGTACACATGAATGTACGCATGACATCAGCTCCGGTTGAGGAATACAGCCTCCTCAACCGGGAGGGAATCCCTCCGGCCGAGGAGGTTATACAACCTCCTTGGATCCCCCCCGGTCGAGGAGGTTGTACAACCTCCTTGACTGGAGGGAATCCCTCCGGTTGAGGAGGTTGTACAACCTCCTTGACCGGGGGGCATCCCTCCAGCCGAGGAGGTTGTACAACCTCCTTGACCGGGGGGGATCCCTCCAGCCGAGGAGGTTGTACAACCTCCTTGACCGGGGGGAATCCCTCCGGTCGAGGAGGTTGTACACCCTCCTCAGCTGGAGGGATCCCCCCCGGTCAAGGAGGTTGTACAACCTCCTTGACCAGGAGGGAATCCCTCCCGGTCAAGGAGGGTGTACAACCTCCTTGACCAGGGGGGATCCCTCCCAGTCGAGGGGCTTGCAGTCCTCCCCGGCAGGCGTGCGGCTCCACGCCGATAAAAAAAAGGCGTGCGGGCTGCACACCTTTTTTTTCAAGGGCGTGCGTGGGCGTGGGCGTGCGCCGATGGGCGTGCATTCATCAATGCCCGTGGGGCAGGGGAGGAGCAGACCTAGGAGTTGAAGAGCACAAACAGGATGAAGATGAAAAATGAAAAACAGAAATACAACTGATATGATAAGAGAAAATCCAACGGGTGTCACTAGTCACATGTCACGACCTCTTACATGGAATTCTCATTATTCCCACACTAATTAGTAGCTATAAGCTTTCTGCCGTACCAAGTTAAGGGAATCTTAAATTCAAGAATTTCATCCAGAATTCTCTTAAAATGTGATGGAACTCAGACTCAAGAGGCAGAAAAGATGGATAAATTTGATCATGTATATGAACGAGAAACAAGTTTATATACATGGGACAAAAGGAGTTCAAAGGGGCCTAAGCGAGACCTTAACGTAACCCAGTCCTGAGTTCCAACAAAATGCATAAGATATCTTTATGTCAAACCACTACATTGTATATTGTGCTATAGATGCATGTAAAGTAGTTTATTACGTAAAAGTGTGCAATGATATTGTATATTGTGCTATAGATGCATGTAAAGTAATCTTGGTAGTTTATTACGTAAAAGTTTGCAATGTCAAATCAAATCTGAGGCTGCATATGTTTGCCAAGTCCCCAGAGTAATTGCGCGGCGCGGCCACTTTGAAGGAGCTCATGCCGCGTGGGCGCTAGTTCCAGCTTGATTTTCTCTGAAGTTGTATTTTTCGTCCTCTAAAAAATAAACAACCCAGGTCAGTCAGCATTAAACCACCTGGATTCCAACGGTTAGTAGTGCTACATACGAGGTCTCCCTGGATCTAATTCTTTCCATTCAATGTGGCAATCCAAGCAGCGTACTCTTAAAGTTACCCACTCGTTCATTGGTGCTCCCCTTGTTCGAGCAAGCCCCGCGCCACAAACGCAACCCGGTACGTTGCAATTCCACATGACCTCGCCCTTTTCTAGTCGGTCAATTGCGCTTGTCGGGCCATTGTTCACATATCTTGCAAGCTGTCGCCCTCCACTTGGTACGACATCCTCCATTTGGCATGCTGCCGACTAAGGCCACAAGGAAGACCAAAATTGAGACGATATGAGTTATGTTCATCGTGGTTATAAAGGCTTCGTTCCTATTGAAATCGGGGGGAAAGATCAATCGGTGGAATTGGAACCTGGTCTCGAAAGTTAAAAGAAGATATTCGACGTTTATAACACACCTCGAAAGCAACTGATCAAGGCAATTATGAGCTATGGAGGGGACTAAGAAAGGTGGGTCCGGCTAACCGAACGTCGATCATAATTTGATCAGCACCACGGCACTTTGTTGACATCTATCTTTGGAACAAGCCATTATGATAGAAATGGGGGAAGGATGTTTGTGTGCAGATGATTGTTACCTACATGTAAATATCAGAAGTGGTTAATATCAAAAGAACGACTTGTTTTTGAGATTCTGGGAATCCTTTTGGAAATGTGGCCGAGTAACCCAAGCACGACATGCTTTTATAATCTCTCTAAATAACTTCGGTCCACACACACACACATACGCTCATCCATTGACTCAGTGTTTGCCAGTTCCACCCAACCCACGATCATCCGGCCCGGCGTAATTTCTTTTCCGGTAGTCTCAGGTATCAAAGATACATGTCTCTGGATGTCGGACTGATGCAACACTCTCATGTGGTTCATTCCACTTTGTGTAGCAAGAAAAGACTACTCTTGGGTAAAACATCCTAACCCGCACTGTGACAAGTCATAAGCCGGTTGGCGCGGCAAATGAATTTTCCAGCCCTATCCCCGGGTGTCTTCTAGCTGCTTGGGGCGCGAGGTAAGAGAAACCTGCATCAGATTGTTGTCCATGCGTCAAACAGTTGTGGCACGTACAAAGGAGTACGAGTTGTTTGTTATTTCACGAAATTCGCCCACAACTGATGAAACTCCATTAAAATCACAATGACTTCTTATCATACAGTATTGTATTAAAATATATATTGTATCATGGGCCCAATTCCAAAAGTATGCATCACTAAGACTATTGTTTGGCGTGGAGCAATTTAGAAAAACTCCAGCTTGATTAGGGCGACCCACAGCAGATAGGCAACTAAATCGGATACTCGTTTTCTGGGCTGATGTTGAGTGGTTGAATCGGGATGGGATGCTGTTGGTTTGGGCAGGTGGAATTGCGAATGGTCATTGCCGATGAGACTGCGAGCAAAAAAGCCAGGCATGTACTCAACCGGAACCAGTTGGGTTAGAAATTGAATCGCCTGATTTGCGATCCTCAAATCAATCAAGATCTTGATTGTTAATAAGATTAGAATCAATCTACGAACTTGATCCCCAAGTTTCGTGATAAGCCCCACCCAGATGTTAGTTGAGGTTAGTAAAAGCATCCTTTTCGAGTGTACGTGCACTTGGAATGAGAAAAGTAAGAGGCTTGACTGACTGATGGAAAGATGTTTGGCAAGTTTTCGCTCATAGTGCCTTTGACGAGCGATATGTTTCTCGAGCTTCCTGTTAGCTTCCAATAGCTAATGACAATTCAATGGTATATAAAAACAAAGCTCAGGCGTAAACTTGCCCATGGAGATGACGACAGGTGAGGAAAGGGAAATAAATTGGGCACCTTTGAGCGAGCTAATTCGAGTTGATCACCGCCCAATAGGTCCGATTGAGTATCACTAAAATCCTTTTCACGACCGACCAAATCCGATTCGATCTGTCTGTGTATGTCTTCTTTTGCGAGTTGGATGAATGCACTCGATTGTTGATCGATGAGATCCGAGGTCTTCTTGGCTCTCGATGCCAGATGGCTCAAATGTGAAACTGCCGTCCTCGTGGATAGTATATGTGGATGTAAAGATTCCTATAGATAATCAGAATCTAGATTAGCCTGTTTCTTGTACATTTGTTTTGAAAGAAAATTTCGTTTTTGATTTCAGTAAGAACTGATCGCTTACTTTAAGTGTATTGATTCTCCTCTCTTGATCGTCGTACCTTCCTAACAAGCTTCAGGTCTTTCATTTCAGTTGAACAGCTGCTGATTTTGTGGGATCTTTCATACAAGAAGGATGCCCCCCAAAAAAATGGATGAGAAAGGAGGATGATCACCTACGGTTCGATGTCGGCTTTGATCTTCCTAGATAAATCCAACGGAATGGGGGGGTAAGTTGTTTGTTTCTAGATCTAATAGTTAGCATTCCTTCTTTTTGTCTATCGCTCTACCTCTCTCGGTCAGATTGATCTTTACGTATTTACCTTTCGAGAGAGAGAGAGAGAGAGAAACATCATTAAATTTATACGGTCAAGTTGTTAGGCCTCACTCAATCATCCCATCGATTTCGTCAGACGATACACCTTGCATGATCCTGGTAGACAGAGGCTTAGTAGTGATTGGATTGAGTATGTTCTGAGTGGACAGAAGATTCCTTGATGTAGGCTGACTAGGCTTGGTGAGGATGTTTATCGTAACTGGGGAATTGTTCTGGCTTGTAGTTGAAGTACCAATTTCGTCTGTTTTCGTGGGGGTGGGTAGTAGGCTGTCTTTCTTGGTTAGTGACTGAGGCTCGCTAGGTTTAGGAGTTGTGGAGTTGATTGGCTTTTGGTTCATTCTGTTGGAATATTCCTTAAGAGATATTTATTTATGTTTATTTATTTTCTTCTGACCTTAACCTTTCCAAGCAGGGTCGATTCTCTAATAGCCTCGGCGGGAAGGAAGAAAAGGTACCCAACTACATACACGATTGTTGTGGGCATCTGCTCTCCCCCGTGGTGGTATCAACACTCCCCCGTAAGCCAATACTGAATTGGACATCAAGTGGACGGCAGGTGTGAATCTACATATTGTGTTTTTACAAATGCTTGGACTTTTTGATGATTTTTGGATGGCAAGGTTATGGGATTAAGGCCACAGCCCCAGTTTAATCTTCAGGTTACTGCCATGCACAGCATCAGGAATCAGCCATGGTTATCATTAATGAATGGATCATGGGTTTTGAAAAACATAAAAGATTGGTTTTTTTTTGACAGATTTTAATAAATCTTGATGCAAATCAGTCCACGCATTTGTAAAAACACAATAAATACAATCTACAAGTGTTCCTTGTAGTGGCTCGAAGGGTACATAATCGGTATGGATGTTGGTAGGTGTCGCCCGGAGGAGACAGATGTAGTCTCCTCTGGCCGGCTGAGCCGCAGCTGAGTCAACCATGTGACCAGGTCACAACACCCACCCCCTCGGCAAGGCTCCAAGACACCTGCCAGGGAAGTTGGAACTACATACAAGCTGAAAGAATGTAGAAATGAAAAAAACTAATAAAAATCTTCATTGTAGCCATGGAAATCCTCCTCTTGATAATTGACATCCCCTCCATCATCATAAACATCATCATAACCATCATCAAAACAATTGTCAAAACTATTGTCCATTTGCTCATTAAACTTGCCGCTGGCCTTGTTGATATTGTTGTAGCCACATCCATCACTTCCAATTCCAAAGACTTGATCATTGTGATTGGAGTGATTGGAGTAGTTGGGATCATTGATACCTTCAATGGCGTCTGAGGTGTAATCACAATGTTCATGTGAATCTTGAGGCAGCTGAAAAGAGTGAGGATTGTGGCAATGTTCTGTCTCAGGCCGCTGTTGGTGTCCCTCATCATGAGGCAAATAAACGAGCTGAGGAGAGTTTGAAGTTGGGTGATCAAATTCACTTGCTATGTATTGTTGGAAAGCATCAATCCAAGCCGCCTGTCCTTGGTGTCAAAGGTCTTCAAACTCATCAGAACATAAGGTGCTGGCCCAGCGATCAACATCTCTTGCATGGTAGTTCTTCATATTGAAGACAGGTTCTTGAACCTGGGGATTGTCAGGTTCCTGGTTGTCCTCTAGAAGTTGAGGGTCTTGCTGATTGTTGGCATCTTGCTCATTTGCTGGAAGTTGGGAATCTGCTTGATTGTCAGTATTTTCTCTTGGTTCTTGATCTTGGTTGCCCGTCAACTGATTTGTTGAATTGTACGCTTCTAGTTGTATTTGAATTGAGTTTGGAGTGAAACCTGAAGCTACTTGGTTGTCAAGCTAGACATCCAGAAAGGGCGCTGGGTGTATTTCAGGCTTGTGAGCTATGTTATTGTTCAAGCTGGGGGCTGAGCATTGGTTCAAAGGGTACACAGGCAACTGGATCTAGGTTGTCTAAACTGATGAACAACGGGTTGCGAGTATCTCTTGCACCAAGAATTGGATCACCAAATCAGACATCTCCTATGTACCATCATCTTTGACACATTGGGACAGAATTCAGGTTGTATTCCCAATTGATTGAATGAGCGGCTCTGTTCATCAAACACCCTGATTGGAGGCGTAGTTGGAATGCATTTTAAAACAAGATTCAAGTCAGCATGCATTTTAAAACAAGATTCAAGTTGATTAAAGTTCAATGGACCCCTACACCCAAAAGCCTCTTGAGTGTAGGGGTCCATTGAACTTTAGCGCCGGGGAAGTGAAATTCACAAGAAAAGAAAGAAAAAAAAAACAAGGATAAAAAAAACGTTTTGATCCGGGATGATCCTTTGGAAAAGTTGGAAAGGTTTGCCAGAATGAATTGTTGGTGGTTTTTTTTTGAAAGGAATAGGCCGGGATCAAAAAGTAGGCAAGAGTTGAAAGATTGGTCTGGTATTGTCATTGGCGAGATTTCTTCAGCGTAGCCGGTATCACAGGCTCATAACCTGTAGTGGCTCAAATGGTAATTGGTATGGATTGTTGGTAGGTGTTGCCCGGAGGGGACAGATGTAGTCTCCTCCGGCTGGCTGAGCCGCAGCCAAGTCAACCATGTGACCTAGGTCCCAACAGAAGGCTCACAGAAATATCTATGGAAGTCACACCAGAAGAAATCCCTCACATTTTACTATAAAATGAGGAGGTTTTCTCTCCTCAGTTTGAGCATGCCAGAGAAGGAATCCTAAGTAAAACACACATCTCATTTAGAGCTTCCATCACAAATCCAAGTAAACCCAACAGTGTAATATCAATCAAGTGACCCATCAACATCTTTCATACCTCAGAGGATATATAAGTAGTTCAGTAGATAACATCACCATTTGTGCTCTTAACAAGTAAAATTGAATATAACCCATTGTGCTCTTAACTGAAGGTTAAGGAAGAGGGCAAATACACTTTGAATATAACATCAGTTCTGTCAATAATTCTTTTTACTAGTTTATCTACACTTCAATTACAAATATATAAAAAACAAATGAAAGATATTTACTTTAAGACTTATTTCAATCATCTTATTCAAGACTGTTGTAAACCACCCCGGCTCTATTGCCCATACAAATTCCACCAAACCCATTTCCACTGAAGTCAAGTTTTGATCTAGGTCTGATAAGAGACTGCTACACATAAGTTTTCTCTATCATTAGTTTGCCACAACAAATAAAATAAATAAATTTGTTGTGATAGCTCTTGTGTAGTATCATAGAGGGGCAGGTCTTTCAAACCACCCGTAACAGTTGTAATATATTCTTACATATTTGAAATATTATTACTGGTATTTCCCCCTTGCAGAACTTCCACCCGTCCCAAAAGGAGTTCTCACAACATAAGTTCTGTTTCCTCATAACATGTAGGGCACGCGTTTGCACCTCCCCCCAATGTCCCAGCTCCTCGTGGAGGCTCCGGAGGATGAATTCCTGGCTCGCTTGACAAGTCGCCACCACCAGCGGTATGGGGGACTGCCTTCGCCACAGTTGACCTTCCCGCACAAAAAAGCTGATGCTATTCCGACAAACCCACGCTTTCAATTTGGCTGAAGTATCATCAGGGAAATTGAGGGTACTTAGGTAGGTCTCCATCAGCTCGTACTTCCCGCTCTGGCAAAGAGGAAGTTCGATTCCAACTGTTGTCGCACCCGCCTTCATCAGCCGTTCTTCCACGTCCAAAGCCTCTGCTGAGCAGAATTGCTCCGCTCCCTCCTCTTCCGCCACTCGCAACAACACATCCAGCATTGTGAACACCTTTCCCGGAACATGGACCACTTTGAAAGAAAACAACTGGAGGTAAGCCACCCATTGAGTCATTGGAGCATTTGGGAGAGTAGGAGAATTGATCATCCTCGCCAGCGCTTCTGCATCAACTAGGAGTTCAAAGAACACCCCCCACAATGCATGTTGCAGCTTCCGCACCACCTTGGTGACCCCGCACAGCTCCAGCTTTGGCTGAGAGTGTTGCGACTTGGTTTCCGTGAAGGTGATAGACTCGTAGAGCACCGGCCAATCCTTTCCGTCCTCCTCTTGAGTCAACACACCCCCCGCACCAAGTTCACTGGAATTGACTGCCAGCCGAATCCCCCCCTTACCGTAGTCGAGATCCTTGAGCGTGATCTCCCTACCGACGATCTCCTTCAGCCAAATGAACGCGCAATCACACTCCTTGGTCCACTTCCACTCCGTCCCCTTGTGGGTAAGCCGCCTCATTGGGCTTGCGATCTCCGCAAACCACTCGATGAACATCCGCACGTAACTACACAGCCCTAAAAACTGAAGGATGTGAGTTACGGTTTTTGGAACTGGCCACTCCAAGACTTTGTTCAACTTAGCCCGAGTGATGCTCCTCCCGCGTATTGAGACTTCATGACCTAGGACCTCCAAGGCCAGAACGCAGCCCGCGAACTTCTTCCCTGAAACGGTAAGACCTGCTGTCTTGATTCGGAACAAGATCCGTTCCAACTTGACCGCATACTCCCAAATGAACCACCTAATGTCCGGGTTGTCCACCAAGCACCAGGAAAAATAAATTGTCACTAGACTACAGGTGACATCAGCCTAGGTTCAATGAGCTATCCATCAGTAGTACAGTTGGTCTCATGTACAGCCCCTTGTAGGACACAAAGGGGCCATTGTTGCCTAGCTGGGGTAGAACCAGAGCTAGAACATAGCTACAGCCATTGTTTCTTGATGTCACCGGGTTTCAGGTGACAATTTATTTTTCCTGGTGAAGACCGCTCCCCCGTAATCCGACTTTGGTCCCTTGATGCCAGCGTCATCAATGAAGATCTGGACCAGATGAGGCAAGTCGTCCTGGAGGATCCACACCATCTGCGCTTGGTACACCGCTACTGAGTTGGTGGCTCCCTGCGGAAGACGAGTCAGCTGCATCCATCCCAGCCAAGCCTTGAAAGCAGTGAGTGGCCGCGACTTGGGGTGCAATTCCCGCTGATTTTACCCGCCCATGATATCAACCAACCCATAACAAACCTGTCCCGCCATGGACTTGACGGACTCATTGACACGCGGAGGAAGCCCTGCATCCAGAATGGTAACAGAATTCAGTCTCTGAAGATCATGAACAATCCTCAAACTTGTCCCATCCTGTTTCAGCACCGGAAAAATTGGGCTGGAGTAGCTTGAGCAAGACTGCTCATACAACCCCTTCCGTACCCGCTCCTGCACCAACTCCGTGAAGGTATTGCAAATTGTTTCCAGAACCGGAATTGGCTTGATCTGCCACTGTTTGTGGGGTATCACCGGAACCCAATAAGGCTCCCCAATTCCCCTGTCCAACAGCCCGTGCTCTTCAGGAGAAAAAGCCAAGGCCGTCGCCCGCAAGGTGACGACCTGAGCCAAGAGCTTCCACTCTTCCTGGCTCACCCACCCCGGAGGTCCAAAATTGAGACTCTCCATCCGTTCCTCCGTGATACGCTCTGTTGGCACGAAATCCGGAGGCCGCACCCAAAGTGGGGTAAGATAGGGATCCCTTCCCCACTGGATATGCTTCAGCGGTGAGTTCAAGCTCTGTGGCATTGGCTCGTTCCGCGGCCTAACCTTCCGTGCCACCGGCTTGTACTTTTCCCCACACGATTTGACTCTCTGTAGAACAATGCCCCCTTCCACTGAGATCCTGCATATTGGGAAACCAAGAACTCTCAAATCGCTCACGGCCGTGGCACAAGGTAGGGTTTCTCAAAACGCGGTAGATACCCTTGGCGGTGCACAATTGGGAGGACTTACTTCTACACTTTTTGCCTCTACCCCAAAAGAACCTTCCTTGGCTCTCCCCTCCAAACCCTCCTCTTCCTCCTTCCAAACCTCTGGACCAAACTCCCAAGATTCCCGCCTATGATCGGACGGAAAAGGATTGCTCACGTATGTGGCACTCGGTAGGGTTTTTCAAAACGCAGTAGATACCCTTGGCAGTGCACAATGGGGAGGACTTACTTCTACAATTTTTGCCTCCGCTCCATCGTGTACCTCCTCTATCCCCTCACTCCACACCTCCACTTCCTCTTGCGGACCGACTTGCCGATAACTCCGCCTGTGGCCTGAAAAAAGGGATTCGCTCACGTATGTGGCACTTGGTAGGGTTTTTTGAAAGGTATTAGAAACCCTTGGCGGTGCACAATTGGGAGGAATTACTTCTAGACTGGTTGCCCCCGCTCCATTGCTTTCCTCCTCCATTCCCTCTCTCCAAACCTTGGGTTCCAAGTGCGGACCTATTTCCCAGGACTTCCGCCTATGACCAGACAAAAGGAATTTGCTCACGTACGTGGCACTCAGTAGGGTTTTACGAATGGTAGTAGAAAACCTTGGAGGTGCATAATTGGGAGGACTTTTTGGGTCTTTTGCCTCCGCCCCATCTTCCCCTATTCCTTCCCGCTCTTTAGGAGTCGACCGTCCGCACAATGTTAGAGCTGACATTGCACGGATTGACCGGCCGACACCTAAAAACCCCGTGCCAAAGGGGAAGCCTCCTGCTTCTCCCTCCCTGGGCACTCATCCTCCCCCCCATCTGGTCCCAGCCGGGTCTCCCATTGCCCGCTCAATGGCCAACAGATCATTGTTGCAAACCGATGCCCGCGGGAGTCCACCACAGAAAGGACTTCCTCCTTGCGGACCAAATTGAACCAAAGACCGGCTCGGAAGGCAAACAAGAACGGCCATCCAAGGATGACTTCAGCAGACCTTACCACCAAGAATGAGACTCTCCGCCTGGTCTTTGCCACCTCCACCCAATTGATCTCCACCACACTTGCCACCTTGCCCTCATGGCCGCCGATTCCTCGCAAGCCAATGTTGGCTTTTTGGGTAACAAGATCCACATCCTGAGCCACCTCTGCCGGCAAAAGGTTGACCATTGACCCACTGTCAATCATTTCCCATACTTGCTGATCCCCAATGGTCATCTGAACATAACCAAGGGGGCAGGAGATGGAGTCCGAAGGAAACTCCTCTGGGTGGTATCGGCACGAATGTTTGGCCTCCGCTGAACTGACATCGAACACCACCTGATTACCTTCCGCCTTGAGACCCGCACTCTCCTTGAGAGACGCTATGAGTTCTTCCACCATCAGAGGGGAAACCAAAGCCAACTCCTTGATGGAAAGAGTCAGCGGACCGTCCCTGCTCAGAGCGCGCTTGGCCAACTCCACCGCCTTCTTCTTCCCGGTGGGCACTGCCACTCCTCCAGGCTGCGAAACTTCCTTTGCCTTACCCTTCTTTGGAGGTTCCACATCCATGTGGTGGTACCCGCCGTAGCGGGCCGTCACCTCATCGGAGTGGATGGCCCACACCTCCGATTGGACAGCCAGGGGTGTCCATCCAGACAACCAAACGACTATACCCATTGAGGATTTTACCTCCGCCTTTGAGCCTTCCCCCGTCTCCCCCTGCCCTTCCGCCGCTGCACAAACCACGTCCCGCGGCACGGCCGCCTTGATTGGTTCACGCTATCTAGGGAGAAAATAATTGCCATTATAGATCCTCACCCGCCTACCATTCAAGTCGTCCGTCAACTCTTGACATCAAGACTCATAGTGGGTGTTTGACGCACAATAAGTGCAATGAAGCCCCGGAGGACCGCTCCGCTGACCATCGGCCGGTGCCGACGTTTGGGGCTGCGACTCCCGTTGAACCGTCTTCTGCATGAAAAAACGAAGCTCCTTCAAAGTGTCAGCCAGCTCCGCCACTTCAGCGGGCGCCACCGGTGCCGGGTTCCGGGAAGAGATCACTGGCCTGATTCCGCTTGAGATCGCCACCCCTGAATTCTTGGCCACCAATTCCATCATGTTGAATTCCGCCCGGACCGCTCCCCTAAGCAACGCCAAGTTGGGAAAAAGGGTACCCCCGTCCCTCAACCGCCAAATGAGGTTCTGATTGTAGAGCCTCCGCTGCACCCGCTCTTGAACCGGCGTGGCAAGCCCCTTGAGGAAGCTCCGCTTGACCAAAGCCGGTTCCCCAATGATCACTTCATTGCGGTTAAGGTACTTCACAATGCAATCAAAGGAAGTGACGTACTCATCAAACGCCCTTCAATCGTTGACCCCACCCAATGCCGCCTTGCTCAACGCAAGATTCTCCAAATCCGCCTCCCAATACCGTTGCTGACGCGGAACCCACTTCTCCAACATCTCCTCCCTCAGCTGCTCCCAGTTCTTCGCCTCATACCCCTCCATCTCCTCCACATTGCGCAACTCTTCTTTGGATTTAATGAAGTTGACGATTTGACAAACCTTGTTGCCGTCCGACACCCCTTTGGTTTCCGCTGCTAGCTTGAAGCGACTCAGAAATTGATCAACCACATCAATACTGAATTGAACTGCCGGAAAATCCCGCGGCAGAATCTTGACGCCCGTCAATGGATCTGACACCAAACCTCGCCTCCTCACCCCTAGCGGCACTTCCCCAGCCGCCTGCTTCCCCTTCCGATTCTCCTCCGTCCCGTCGTCCATGTTGACCTCCGACGTGATGCCGTAGGTACCCAGACCTCCCCCCTTCGGACTGGATTCCCTGCAACACCTTTACTCAGTAAGGGGACTGATCCTCTTGCGGTTGTCTTCCTGATGTTGCCCTTTGCAGTTCCGCTTGTCCGCACACGCTGAAATTTGCTGAGAGAGTTCTAAAGTAAAGTGATTTCTTATATGCGCTGTAGTTGATAGCTATCTAATTCGATGATAAGATAAGATAAGATCCCACAACCCTACAACACTCCCTTGGTCCTGACCCGCAATCCCCGGTACCACCCCTGGAGCCCTACTTGCCCGTCTCCTCAATCCCGCATTGCACTGCAGCCTATCCCCGACTACTATACCCCGTTGACCCCTGCAGTTGTCTGTTGCTCCCCTGCGCACAAATCCGCTCCGTCTTCCCCCGCTCCGCTTGCGGGCCTGGTGCCCCAAACCCTGTGGTTCCACCCGGTCCCCTACGTTGCGCATACTGAAGCGGCCTTTGTCCGCCCGAACGATTGACCGCACCAACTATAGAATGTCACATGCTGCGCCCTCATGCTTTTCCCTGCGGAATTTCCAATGAAATTTGGTAAGTACCCCCTCTTACCTCAGCCTCAGTCTGCCGCTGAGCCCGCGGCTGCGGGCTCAGCTTCAGTGCTGCACCTCCTGTATATAAGTTCTCCCACAGCGTGTGTCTCCAGCTCTACATATAGCATGTTCTTTTGATCACTTCCATCTGAATGATATGTTATTTTCCTTTGGTTTATCTTTATCCTACATTATTTGTGTCAGTCTTGGTGTACAAATAAAAATTATTGTAGATATGATATGATACTAATAACTGATCAAATTTTTAATGATCAGTTTTTAGTATGATTACATGTAATTCTAATATGGCCCTTCATCATAGGTGAAGTATTGGAAGTATTGGTAATGTGTAAAGTGGGCTTTTTCGGGAGGAATGTTGACAGCTGTAAATCTAATTTTATGGATATGAATTTAATATAATAATTACAAATCAGAGGAGGGGTGTGACATTGGCTTGCAAGTTTTGGATTAAAAAAGTGTAGTAGGTTCAATGATGCTCAACCAAACAGCAGATTGGCTCTTTGGAAATGATCTAGGTATGGACGGTGGAGGGAAAGGAACTAGGCCACGCCTGAATATAACATGTATCCAGTGATTCCCGTTAATTAGTGCAAGGTAGATTGGGCTGGCTGGTTTGGGGTCGGGTGCAAAAGTCAAAGGGAGAAAAGTCATGCAACCAGCTGCTCTGTTGTTTGTGAGGAACACCACTGGCCTATTGTATGCATTGGCCAGAATAGGACCACCATCAAGCCTGCTCATCCACTGGGAAGTGGGCACTGTTCCCTTGGGATTATCCATGTGAATTCTCTTGTAGGTCTTCTCCAACAGTTTTGGCCCACCTAGCTTCCTGGTCCAAAGTGGCCTGTTGATGTGCAGCTTGTGTAACATTTCCAATTGCACTTGATACCACCCATTGTCTTTAGCATAGGGGCCCTTGGGTTTTTCAGCAGCCAATTCATGTTCTACACAAGCATACCAACAGTTGCCATCCCCTTTTGTGTTATAAGTTGATTGGACATACTTAAAGAACCATGGAGGTAACTGATGAACCTGGGGCAGATGAGGGCAAATTCAGCATAAGCACAAGAGAGTGAGTAAATTTCTTTTCTCTCATGAGTAATCATAATGAAATCACACTCTGTTGACTTACTGATTTATCAGATAGACCCTCTTTGGAGGCTTGATCCAGTGTCCTTAAGGTGGGAACTCTTTTGAAAACCATATTTTCATCCTGAATTCAACAAGAAAAGCCAATCAGTTATACTTTTGACTCATTGAATGGGCTCATCCTAAACCCTGAATTTACATCAGAAGCAGGTGGCCTGGGGGGGTCATTGGCCTGAAAATGACCTTCCGCTTAATAGCAATTTATATTGCTATACTTACCCAAAAAGACAAAGAATAGCCAAACCTACACGGTTAACTATTGGTCTTCTCCAATTGATTGGTCTGTATAACAAATCTAAAATTATAAGGAGTTTTAGGTTATCCTCTGTGAATAGTTTGGACACTATAGAGAGAATAAAATACATATTTATTCAGATAACCTTTCAGCACAGTGATAGTACCTGGTTTATTTATAGAAATTAAACCAGTTTTTCATACACATAGCTGACACTGTCAGTCTGGCCAAGGTGGGCATCTCATCAGGGTCTTCCATTGATGAAGAGCTATCTTTTTGCAACTTTTCCAACCTTTTCTGGGCCGCTTTATTCTGACTGGTCCTTGTGCGCTGCTTCCCTTTGGCTGTCTGTGCCTTTTCAATCTGAGACTCCACAATTTCTGCCTGAGTAGGATATTGGGTTTGCACATGGCGGCTTCCATTCTTCTTCTTCCAAGGTTGATTTGGTTTGGTTGTTTGTCTGATGGGGTCCAGCTTGATCAGTGGTACCACATGTGTGTTTGCAACAACTCAACACAAATTCTTCATCAGTGCTGGCAAAGCTGTGGAGGGGTGAGATTCCAAGATCAACTGCTTTAGAGCCTCAAAATCATTTTCAAAGTTATAAGGCTCCTCATCAAGCTTCTTCAATTCAAGCAAGGTCAAACAGGATTAGCCAATGGGTTATTGAGGGGGGGGGGATAATTTAGACACTTACTGGTCCATCTGGGTTGTAAGACAATTGCCACTGGGGATGAAAGTCAGCTGGTTCCACATCACCCTTCTCTTCAAGCAACTCTTCAATCAAGTGTTCATGCGGGACCCCCATTCCCACATTGAAGTTCCCTGTACACTGCCTGACCAGATCATCATGTTTGGCATTCTTCATTTTCAAGTACTCATTGTCCTCTCCAATAGCCAATTTGAGCGCATGGGTTGAGATCTTGGTGTGAAGCGGCTTGAAAACGTTTGCGAGTCCGGATAGCCCTTTGATCCTTTCATGGCCAATGGTGACCTGTGCTTTGTCCAGTTGCCGGTCCACAGCTGATGAAATTGTCAGGAAAAGGGTAGCAAAGTCAATCTTGCCAGATGTCATGTATGTTTTCAGCCAGCTATGAGCTGATTCACCTCTAGATGACATCAGATTCCCCAAGTGTGGTGTTTTCCCAGCCCATGCAGACATGAATTGTGTTCAAAATGGCAGAACATGGTTCTGAAGGTATTCCAGAACATTTTCTCATTCCCTGAGGTCCACCTGAAGCTTTCCCCAAGCTGTGTTGAAAGAGGGGTTGTCTGGAGCATATGTAACCTCATGCCATAGCTTCATGAAATTTTTCCATTTTTCTGCCTTGGATGCAAAAGCCTGTTTGCAGTTGGTGACAATTTTCCAATTGATGTGCCAGGCGCATAGGTTTGAGGTGGCATTTGGGAAGTGCTCCGCAATTGCGTTTCAGAGAGCCACCTCTTTGTCCATCACAAAGACCTTTGGAGAGCTCTCTGGTGCCCATACTGACCTGCAAGAATTGATAGGTGTATGTAGAATTCCCATCAGATTATCAATCTCATACTAAAAAAGGCAAACACCACACTCACTTCAACTTATTCAGAGCCCAAGAGTATGCCACATTTTTCTCATTCCTCATGAGACAAAATCCAATTGAGAACGAGTTGTTTGTGCAGGTCTGGCCAACGACATTTAGTAAGGGGTACTTGCAGAGGTTGGTCTTGTAGGTGCAGTCAATATTAACCACATGATGGAACTTGCGAGCAAGTAAAATTGAACCAGGGTGCACAAACCATAGGTAGAGGAGCTTTCTGTCATCATTGTAAACGTCATCGTGAACCCAGTTGGAGCCTTTGAGGCATTGTATAAGATGGTTGATCGGGGTGTTGCCGGCCCTCCGCTCTATCTTCTGCGCTGTGTTTTTTGTTATAAATTGTACGGTTTGTCACAAACCGTCCCTCAGTCATACTAAGCTGCTGGGCAATTGCGTGTGGTTGCAAACCAAGAGAGGCCAGTTGAGCCACCTCTGCTTGGCCCTCTGCCCCAAGCGTCTTGTGGATGGCCTTGTAGTTGTGCTGAATGACATTGTGGTTGTGAGGGACAGTCTTGCTGTGGAGACCCCAATAGTTGTTGTCACGTGAACAGTGGCCCAAAATCTTGAAGGTGCATCCAACCCGCTTATTACATGATTCACGAGCCCAACAGGAGTCCACTGTGGTAGTGTCTTCTCCAGCCAGTGAGCAGGCAAGGTAAATTTTCTTGCCCGCCTTGGATCTTGAGACTGCCAGCCAATAACTATGCTCGGTGGTCCATGTGGACACAAATTTCTTCAGATCGTCAACACAGGTGAACAGGTATTCAGGTGGTGAGTCCATGGGCTCTAGGAAATGAACTCCCATGAGCATACATTGGAAACAGTATGATGAATCAATGAGGCACTGACCTCCCACAGAATAGTCAAACAATCTGACATCCTCACTGGTCAGTAGGGCTTTGGGCAAAGCATTTCCATCCGGGTGATTTGGGGCAATCAACAAGTCGTTGGTGTGGTGCGCAGATGCACTGGGATCTGTATGATAAAACATTGGTAAGAACACCGCAAAGGACTTTTCTGAGTGAAACCTACAATCACCTTGGGGATTTTCCTCAGTCATTGGAGAGGGAACAGACATTTCCAGGGGGATTGGGGAGGGAACAGACATTTCCTGGGCAGTTCTTGCAAAAGCCAGGACTGCAGACGGTACCACAGATGTTGTAGAGTTGGAACCACCTGATTAATCAATAAATAGTCAGCTCCCAATAAAGCAACTTTAACAGAGAAACCAAGACCCACCTTGAGCTTGATCCTCATTGGTTTGGGTGGGGAAAGAGGGAGCAGGCAGGAAATCAGGGGGAAAATCTGATGATTTACAGTGTTTCAGCTCTCAAGAAATATACATTACAAGAGAAAGTTAGACCTACCTTGAGCAGTATTTTCAGTCATTTGAGGGACAACCAAGGAAGCCAGTGGATCAATTGATGTAGGTAGTTGCACAGATGGGGCAGGCGGACTTAATGAGTCAAGCAGAGAATTGATTTTGACAGCGGATTGGTTAGTGTTGTTGTCCCAGTAGTATGTGGGCTGGTTGACAGACGGGTTGCTGGGTATTGATGATGGGTGTTGGATTGGTTGGGGGGCATGCCAGTTTTTGGAGTAGATTTCCTGCTGTAATGTATAGGAGGTTGGTTGATTGGGTTGGTGGGTGGGAGGATTGCACTGCCAGCATAATTTCCTAGGATGAAGTCATCCCAGTTACACTGGGATGCACTCAACCAATTTAAACTTGGTTGAAATAAACTGATGAAATATAAATCCAAGGGACCCCCCTCTGGGGGGGGCACGCACACCCCTAACCTATACACATAGATTGGCACACCCTTCTCTATGTGTATAGGCAGGGGTGTTCCCCCACCTATATACATAGAAAGGGTGTGTGGTTTGCATGCCCTTTCTATGTATATAGGTGGGGGCACGCCCCTGCCTATACACATAGAGAAGGGTGTGTGGATCGCACATCCTTTTCTGAACAGGGTGTGCAACCTCAGGCGGGCTCAGTGTTGCACACCTGTGAATAGACGTGCAGCTTGAATGCCCATCTCTGGGCATGCTGACGCCCAAAACTGGGTGTGCCCCGGGAGTGGGAGTGGGTTCATCAACCCCCTGGCAGTTCCACTGAAGTATTCTGCATGTCAACTGCTGGCAGCTTTTAGCTGTTTCCTAGTGATAGAAAGGATTTTCCAATCACATACTCTTTTCCATAAAGGGGTGTGCTGCTGCACATGCTTCTTTTGACATTTTTTAAACTCTGGTGGATGGGCATGTGATGTGCACACCCATCCAGTGGTGTTCTGAAAACCAAAAAAGGGTGTGTGGGGTCAAAGAGACTACAAAGTCTCTTTTAAGGAGGAAATCCCTCTGGTCAAAGAGAATAAGCAGTCTCTTTCACAGGAGGAGATACCTCTGGTCAAAGAGAATACTCAGTCTCTTTGACCAGAGGATGTCACTCTGGTTGAGGGAACACAGGCCAGGGTTATGTAAGCAAACCTGAATCCAGGTTTTCTTACACAACACCAACTTTGGAAAGTAATATGTAAAGGTGTGGGGTATACCCCTACCTATACATATAGGAATGGCATGCAGGTTGCATTCCCTTTTTACTTGTATATTTATGGGTATCCCCCATATATATACACATTAAAAGGGCAGGCAATTACACACCCCATATATGTATATACAAAAAGGGTGTCCAATCTGCACACCCATTTTATGTAAATACAAAGGGCATGCAGCCCACGCGGACACCTTGTGTATATAGGAAAGTGTGTGCATTCATCAATGCCTCAGTTTTCTGCATTTATACCTGGGTTGTAATTGTTTACTTTTACCATTAATTACCAATGTTGTTTGGGCTTTGATAAATGCACACCTAGCCCAATGGTTTGCAGCACACTGCAGGATGGGTTTTCAAACTGCACACCCATGCAGGAAGGGGAGTGCAGTCCACACACCCATCCACCAGTGTGTGATACCTGTCAAAAGAAAGGTGTGCTTACACCCCTTGATGTGTTTATGCTATGGGCTATGCCCATAGGAAGGGTGTGCCAGCCTCACACCCTGTCTATGTGTATATGTATGGGCTATTCCCATACAGTTAAAAGATATCTAACTGGAGGTATTTCTTCCAGTCAATGAGAATATTTAGTCACTTTGGACGGAGGAAGTCTTGCTGGTCACAGATCTTATGTAGTCACTTTGACCGGAGGAAGTCTCTCCGGTCACAGAGACTATAAAGTCTCTTCAACGAGAGGTATTTCCTCTGGTTACAGAGACTACATAGTCTCTGTGACCAGAGAGACTTCCTCTGTTCAAGAAGACTACATATTCTCTTTTACCAGAGGAAATCCCTCCTGTTGATTTTGATGGTATTTTGACACATTCCCACAGGTGGAAAAATTTGTGATATCCAAATAAAAGAGTTTCTGCACATAAATTAAAAGCTCAAACATTTTGGGCACAAATAAATATGCATAAAATGTGAAACCTGAAATTTCAAGCAATATTATGGCATCAGAACATAAAATATAGGGGACTTAATAGAGAAATAATTGATAGCTGTATAAATTTTTTTCAAGGCCAAAAAGTGCAAAAACTTGTGGAATTATTCAATCTTAAATATTTAATGTGCCCTGAAACTTTTAGCAATGGAGTTGGATCCAAGAATCAGATAAAACTGGTGTGCAGCAGGTTAAGAAGAAAAATCTGGCCAAGTAATAACTTTTTGATTAAATTTCTCAGAAAGCTATAAAGTTCATACAACCTAAAATTTTCTGCATATTATTTTCCATCAAATTATTGGAAATGAAATGGAATCTGGGGGTGAGAAATAAGTGATGTACACTATTAGGTGTTATGACCACTGAAGATCCCTTATATCACATGTTCTAAAGTAGAAGTATTTCCAAGAAGTTCAGGGAACATGGTATATACATAAAAACAGATACTATGAAATAATTAGCCTTCTTGGTGTCAGAATTCTGGTTACATTGTTGCTCACATTTCCCTCTCCTTAAATTGAATCTATCCAAATGTATTTTTCCTCATTAAATTTATTGTTTTCCATAACTATGTGTGATGTTTTATAACAAATCTTCCATCAATGGATAGTTGATGTCTATCCATTACAAAGTTGTAATGTTCAGTAAATTCCATTTTTGAATTACAATGTTTCTTTATTCCATTGTCCAGTTACAATTCTCCCTCTCTCCACTTCAATATGTTAGCTATTAGCATATTACTATACTCAGGTGTTATCTCAACCAATTGTTGACCACTATTGTACTAGATACTTAATCTGGCTTGTGTGCCAGAAGAAATAAAATTATCAATTCTGAGCACCAAACACTCCTGCTATCTTGCTCCTGGGTCCAATCAGTTCATTCAAGCCCTTTCTCAAGCATAAAATTCTGAAGGTGAAATACCAACACTGAGCCATTTACTGAAAAATTTATTCACTTAGCCAGATATTTCCTACTAACCTTCTGCACACCCCTTATATCACATTGTCTGATCCCACTCTATTGCTAAAAAGTTCAGGGCATGTATAATATTCAAGATTGGAGATGATTTTTTTGCACTGTTTGGGCTTGTAACAAACAATTTATACAGCTACCAATTTTTCTTTATAAAGTCCCCCCTGTACTACTTATAGTTTATGTTCTGATGCCTCACAATTTCTTGAAATTTCAGTCTTCACAGTATATGCACAGTTATTTGTGCCCTGAAATCCTTGTACTTTGAATGTATGTGCAGAAATGTTATTTTTTGTGGGTAACACAACTAAAGTTTGGGATGAAGTGCCCAAGGCATAATTGAGGACTTAGTAGCCAAAGGAGATAGAAAAGAGGGCATGGGAATTAGAATCTGAGAGTGGTGTAGGCCAGGAGAGTATATTTAAGTCCCCTAGATAGGCCAGGAGAGTAAATGTAAATGGCATAGAAACTTGTTGCATGTGCATGGGAGTGGATGAGTTGATTGAGATCATGTACAGGTTTCAGGTTGGTATTTCTGATTCATGTGGGAACAATTAAAGGAGTTGGGAGATTTTACTGGTGTGATTTTGGGTATTCCGTATTACTACTTATTCTTATTCCTAGAACCATCATCATCTTGAAACTTGGTAAGGGTTTTATCATAAAGTTTCTTTTGTGAAATTGGATTGTTTGCAGTGAAATTTCAAGAGAGAAATGTGGAGCTAGCCATTAATATTAGCATAGCAGTTGTGGTTTGATATATTCCTTTTTGTTGTGTAAATTGTAGCAAAAGTTCACCTCAAAGTCTTTGTGTGGATTTCTGAATTGTTGATTAGGTAGGTTCTAGGATTTACTCTGTCAAACATACCAGAAAAACATTATAAATTGGCTGAGAAGCACAGAATTAGAATCTCTTACTAAGATGACCAATTCTCTTTCAATAGACTGTTAAGAAACCCAGAAGGCTGCTGGCAGTTGGCAGGCAATGCTAGAACTGTGCTTTTATACTTTGGCATGTAAAAATCCAGCAGTTTATTAAGTTCTTTGCTTTTTTCATAGCAGCACTAGATCCCAAAAGAATATTTGGTGTGGGTGCTAGACTTGAAGTGTACTAATATTGAATTTGTGTAGACTTATCACCACAGCGAGATGGCGCAGCTGGTAGAGCGCTGGGCTCATACGACGTGTCACCCAGAGGTCGTCGGATCGAAACTGACTCTCGCTATTTTGCGTTGCATTTTTGTTGCAAACATATCACAACACAATCACACATGCCACAAATAACACTTTCAAGCAGCGAACTGAATATTACAGGTACCTGAAATGAAGAAAAAATATTTTACTCCCTTTCCTTCAACAGCCCAACTCCACCACTTCTCTGAACTCTTTCAGCCAAACCCATCGCACCGAAGAAGACTTTCTTTTCCTGCTCCATGACGAACTTGGCCTTGGTACCGTCACCGACGCCACCCGATTTGATCCGGTTCCGCTCACGCTCGGCTTCCTCCATCTTCGTGCGTTCGAAATCTTCAGCCTCGAGGGTCTGGAGTCTTTGAGAGCGAGACTCTTGGAGCGATTTAGCAGCAGCTTGCATCTCTGCCAGCTTGGCCGCCTTGGCCTCCGAAAGCTTTGGAGTACTTTTGACCGGCTCGGCCGCATCCGCCATCGTTGTTGATAGTCGTGGATTTGAAGGGTCTCGGGTTGATCGATGAGAGGAAATCGGAGGATCCCTTGGTCTGCCAGACTCCAGATAGTGACGCCTGGACGAGTCATGATGTGATTGATCTGGTAGTGGGGCTCTGTGAAATGGCCCGCGATCAGCTGTGTGTTGTGATGGCTTGTTACGATTGGTGCGTGGTGGAGAACGAGAGCGAGATCGCGCGGTGTGACGGGAGTCGCGATGTCGATTATCCGGCGACCTAGAAGTTTGATAATAGCTATTGCGCTCATCAAAAGTTCGCCGGTGAGATCGAAAAGTCCTATCGGGACTCCCAGATCTATAGCAATCATTGGAGGCAAGGGGGCTGCGGCGCCGGTTGGAGCGACGATCAGGAGAGCGCCTGCGGTCTGGAGACGCTCTTCGGTAAGATTGGGAATGCCTATCGGGGCTGAGGGACTGGTCCGATTCTCTTGCGTGCTGTTTTTCACTTCTTACCCGTTTTGATCCGTTTCTCACCGCGGGAGAACTACGACGACCATCCTCAGGTGGATCATGACGTCTCTTCCGGCCCTCTTTTAGCTCTCTTTTCAATTTTTTTCTTTCTTCCTTCTCCTTTTGGGAATGCTCCTTGGTCGTGAGGCTCGATTGTAATGCCTTGAGTCTTGCTGGGTTTTTCTTCAGATTTTCGTACGCTTGCTGTTCTTGCTGTTTGATTGCTAGTAGTGGATCTTCTCGAATCTTTGAGGCCGTATCACGAGCTGTATTGGCATTCTGCAGCGATATAAAGCCCCCACCAGCTTTATCGGCATCTGATTGACTGGCAGCTCTTGCTTGCAGCTACAGTAAGGTTTTTAAGGTCAGCGAATTATTTGACAGCTTGGGGCGAAAAGAATATCGTGTAGAGGGTTTACTGACCTTAGCAACTGCTTCATCCTTTTCCTTGAACAACTTGTCGACAGTTTTCTTGCCGAGAAGGTAAGCTTCTTGCTCTTCGGAGTTAATCCCATTGCCGATAGCGGGGGTAGCATAGAGCCAATCGACACGCTCTTCTCTTCGGCCGCCACCTTGCTCGGCCTGAATTCGTTGAAGCTCTTGAAGTTGGCGTTCTTCGGCCAGCTCTTTCTGGAGCTGAGCCGTTTTCTTTCGTTCTTCGACCTGCAAGTAATTACACCGTCACTTACCGGGTCCTCGAAGCTTGAAGGACAGAATAAACTTACTGCTTTGCGTTCTTCCTTCCACACCCGCTCTTGATTTTTCATCAAGAGCGGATGCCAGGACTATATTTGACCAGCAGAAACAAGGATCGCATACTTGGTCAGCATAATGGTTAGAGAAAGAATCAATCTAATACACGGAGACTGAGATGGAGACTAACCTTCTTCATGTTCAGGTCACCACCACCCATCGTGAAAACGTTCTAATCGATTTGCTGAGGAACGAGGGGACTGGATTTGGTTCTATTTCAATGTGTAGTTCTTGGAGTGCGATTGAGTTAGAGTCTCAACTGCAGTTACCAAGCGCACGCCCTTTAAGGCAACACAACACTCCAATAGCCCGGTGTGGAGACTTCCAGTCAAATCTGGAGCCCTTCCCGATGTCAACTTTAGACCCTGATAAATGGAGAATCTAGATTTTTGGAGGGAAGGAAGAAAGCCAACTCCTAGATTCAGTTCCAGCCACTTGACCCAAATAGCTTTTAACCGTACGTGTACTCAAATTCTTAATGGCCTGTCATTTTGGATCCCTTTACAAAATTAGTGCAAACAATTAATTTTTTTAAATTTACAAAAATTATCAAACAGACCTGTGATTGGATCAAACTGGCAGAGAAGCCCTCCTTTATATCCTAGAACATCCATAAAAAAAGAAGGATCAATCCAAAATCCCTAACAACCCCCTCTCAATGGCCAGTTGTACCATGGAGACAAGTGAAGTGAAGAGGAATTCAGCCCCCTCATCATGGTCAGTACAGCTGGCCATCAAGGGGAATGAAATCCCTTCATTATGGCCAATACAACTGGATATCAAGTTAAATATAACTCCCTATCTATCAATGGAGTTTATGAATTTTCATCAAGAGCAATAAAAAACAATGGTCAGTATAGCTGGATATCAAGAGAGATGCAAGGATATAGCCATAAATCTGTATAATTGCACTAATTTTGAGCCTGGGTATCTCATGCGAAGACAGGAAAAAAGAACTTGTAGGAATGCTAGTTATATTTGAAGTACAAAATACTAAATATATAAGCAAAACAAGATGAGTAAAAGATGCTTAAGATTTGGTGTTTCATTTTTCTCCAATTATGATGATCAATATGAGCTTTGCGGTTGAAGATTAACCTGGAAAAATTAGAATAAGTGGCCTGGTTTTTGGTGTGTGGATACACATTCCAGGAAAATTTTCTGTAAGTATCTGGTGTATCTGCACACCAAAACCTACCCAGCCAAAAACTAGTGTGCAGGTCAAACACACTAAATATGGCTTGTGTGTAGCCCAAAAAATCTAGATAGTGGGTTGTACTTTTTGTGGTATGCAATTCTCAATCCCCCACTTAATATCTACTAGAAAACTTAATAATAGCCCAGCCCTCACAAAGGGCCTCTTGTTTACACTTATAATTACTGTCAAGGGGAATAAACCCCCATTGGAATGAACTTACTGGCAATAAGGAGAGATATAAAGGCCCCTAAAAAGCCATTTTGGAAATTCTCACGGATTATAAAAGAGCTTTGAAGGGAAAAATATAACTAAAGAAGTAATAATGTTAGATATTGAAAAGGGCTGATGTAGCTTCCCTCCTTTCAATGCTTGTGGGGAGAGATGGTAAAGGTAATCAGTTTATGAAAAAAAAGGTTTTTGGGTGCAAATTGATGTTTCATTTCTGTATAAATGGTAATCTGGTACACTATTAACTAAATAGTAATCTGTGATGGCTGTGAATTATATTGTCTTTCTGGGACTTTTCTAGTGAATTTATGGGGAAAAATTATTAAAACACTTTCAGTCCTGACTCCTAGAGAAAATAAGTGATTTCCTTACTTGGAAATCAGGCCATAATTTATTCTACAAAGTCTTTCAAATAACCAAATGAAATACTGGATTGTATGCAAAAAGTATCACGTCAATTTTTTTCCTTGAACCTATTGAAACCTATGTAACATCTGTTACCTCTAGTTGTGACATGCCTAGCCATATCAAATGTGCCTGCTAGACACTCGCCTCCACTCATACGGTCAACTTCAAAATCAATGCCCTTTCCCTTTCTGAAAATCCCCTAGCTCAAAGTTTGAACCTTTCAAGATAACGCTATGACCAATGACGCCATCAGCACTGCTCCTCCTAATTCAACCTTGTCTCCTCTTGAAAGAATCAGCCTTGAATACAACTTGACCTTTCCTTACTCAGTCTTTCTCTTGGGGAACTCTACACACCATTACTCTATAAGTCAAGAATATTTATTAATTTCTACCAACTCTGTTCCTCCACTTCTGTTGACACTTTCCATTCCTGTCTTCTATCCAACTTCCTCCTGTCAACAACGTTTCATAACTGTCTTCAATCCCACTTACTCAAATCAACAAACCACATTCATCTTTGTCCTTGACCACTCTCTGATTTATCACTCTCCTCGCCCTATCCAACCTCTTTCTCAAAGCCTTCAGATCAACATCAAAGCTTGTATGTATTCATCATCAATCTTTGTCTTTCTCTACTTGTCCACACAATTAACTCATACCTTTATTCTCAGTTCTTTCCTCCTCTTTCTTTCATTGTTTTCCAAATCCTGTTGTCATCTATTTCTTTGTTGTGTTTGCCTTTAGGTATTTATTTTTCCTCTCTCTTTGTTTACTCTATTCTTTGTTCTCGTCTGATGAAATATCATAAACCTTTAGTTTCTCAAAAACTTATAGAACCACCACAATTTTACATGCAGTAAGTTTTATCTCAGCTCAGAATTACCCTGTTAATACTTCAGTCAAGCTTAATTTTACAGTTACCTTGCATAATGAACCATCACTGTGAATTAAAGTTAAACTACAAAGAAAAATGCTGGATTGGAGTGACCTGAATTCTAACTTGTGACAGTTGAAGCAGATTTTCTTGAAGTGTATGTAACATATGTAATCATTGGATAAACCCATAGTCATAACTCATACAATATGAAATAACCACAATCCCAACCACATTACTCTACATAGTAAGATTCTTAACACATTCATTAAAATATGGGAGGGAAGATGTGGGGTTAAGGCATGGGGGAATGATGAGAGAAGAAAAATTAAAATTGAAAAGAAAGATTCCCAGTGGGTTAAATACTTATCTAAATTCATCCAAAAGAGGTGAAACCCACTGTTTGAGCCTCACACCAGCAAGTAATTCATATTATTGATCCTTTGGCTGGCCTGGTAAGATTTGCTGAGATTTGAAGTGTGGATGATTTCAATTTCCACCATCAGGATAGGACAGTGTACTTGATCTATGCAATCTATGAAACTCCACAGGGTCCTTATTGTAGACTTTTTAATGATCTGGATAGTTTTGGTACTTCTGGGGGGCAAGAGAACAATGGGTATTTTTTTTTTTTATCAAAGAATAGAGCCCAGTCCATTTTTTATGAGCCCCCACTCTGGAAGAATTTGGGTGCAAGAAATCCAAATTTGTATTTTTTGTCTGTTTTTGCCAACCAAAAACTGTTTGGGAATTCTTCCCAAGCTCAAAAAGAATTTTTTTGGTGCAAAGGGTAGATTGCCATTTTTAGATGTCCCAGGAAATATGGCTGGCTTCAAACTCCAGTCACCTGGTTCAATTTATTTCATGGAGGCAGGGCGTCTTGAAATCACTTTTTTTGTGATAGTTATGATTGTGTGCTTGCTGGCAGCCAGTTTTGATAGATACTGGCATGGCAAGACCCTCTAAAATGACTCTCATTGGTCTGCAGGAAAGTTTTTAAACCAGGTTATTAAGATGGAATTCATTGCATCCAGTAGTAATTTGAGGCTTTCTAGTGTTTTTTGTTGGACTTGGTAGTCCTTGTAACTTTCAATCAATGATGATCCCCAATGCCATTTATTTTTCAGCCTTAAACTACTTTGAAAGGAAGTTCAAGACATTTTTCCCCATGTCATCCTAGAAATCATACACCAGGACAAATAAATTGTCACCTGAAGTCTGGAAAAATCAAGAAAAAATGGCTGTAACTTTGTTCTAGCTCTGGTTTCACTCCAACTAGGCTACATTCACCCCTTTGTGTCCTACAAGGGGATGTACATGAGGCCAACTTTACTACTGAGGTATCTCATTGAACCTAGGCTGATGTCACCTGTATTCTAGGGAAAATTTATTTTTCCTGGTGATAGTCTTGGCCTTGGTTAAAATTTGTGGATTTTGAGGAGGCTTGCTTCAGGCAATCCTAAAAAGAGACAAAAAGAAGAAAAAGAAAATAGTGAACCAACCATTCATTGATAAACAAAAATTATTTTGAATTCAATTGAAGAAGGAAGGGATTTGATTTATTGTTAGACACTCAAAGCTGTGGAACATAAATGTTCAAAAGCTATAAAGGTGTCACTCCTACACTTACACTGCATTTCACAAAGGAGTGTAACCAGTTCTGTACCTGTGAAAAGGGCTAGAGAAATTCCATGCATTGAATGGTGTGTGAAAGCTTCCAAAAGACGGGTGTACAGCCACATGCCCCTGGATGGGAGGGTGTTCATTTTTCATGCCCTCTGGCTGGCCCCTCTCCCCTCAACCAGAGTAAAACCCTCCAGTTGAGAGGAGAGGGGCCAACCAGGGGTTATTTGAGCAAACCTCAATTCAGGTTTACTTACATCATCACCCCCCTATATGTATAGGTATGGGAATACCCATACATGTACATATAGGAAGAGTGTGTGCATAAATATGAATATAGAGATCCCCAGGTGAAAAATCAATGGGGTTTTTTGACCTGGGGTGAGTTTAATCAAGATGATAGTCTCCTGTTAAGGAGATATAAATAAATTTGGCTCTTTTTAAAGGGAAAATATATGATCTCTCCTATAATTAAAAACTGTCACAATATGTATCAATACTTACACCAGGAAAAAAAAGTTGGAACCTCCATGGAGGTGACTTCTCTATATCCCCCACTTATCCCACCTCTATCTACTATGTATCCTTGGTGTGCACCAATGTTATCTCCATGCCTATCTATTATGTATCACCAATGTATAATGATATATCATAGGAGTTTTCAAAAAAAAATCAAAAGATCCAATTGTTTTTATAGAAATTTCTGAGGCAAGAAATTCTTTTTATTACAACCAATGTTTAATCAATGACAGCTCATAATAAAATCAAACAAATTATAATTTGTGAAATGGAGACTATAGTTTGATCTTGGATGAAAATTATATCCAACCATGGTTTATCTATTACTAAAGTTCTTGGAAAACATGACCATAGAACTCTGAAATAAGCCAGTTATATTTTAAAAGCGCATACATCACCCCAGGAGATCCACCACCCCCACTGCCAACACCTTGGAAGCTGAATTTCTGATATGCACAAGCTTCAAAATCCAAAAAAAAAACATCAAGTAGCTTGATCAAGTGAAATTCAAGGTTTCAAAAATATTCTTTACAACATGGCTAACATGAACTCCTTGTGGTTTTCAACTCTGGTACAATTGTTGCACAGTCATTCAACCACAACTAATATTTTATTTTGTATAAATTTGATATTTTGGGATTAAACATGGAAATAAAACCAATCTTGATAATCAACTTGAAGTAAACAACACGATTCATTATAAGCCATTTATTGCAAAATTTAAGTTGAAAGATTCAACTTTTCCTGTTGAAAAGGAACAAAATTCTTATTACATATTCCTTGTCTATGTTGAAACCTTGCATTGTTAAGAATGATTCTTTTGTACCCATCAGCTATTCAATTTGAAGCCAATGTGGCATTGGTTTCCCCACCCCAATTTTTTCACTTCCTCCATGTTCACAAGTTTCAGAAAAACAGTGATATCATATTCTTTTTCCTTCATCAGATTATTCGTAATTATGGTAAGTGCAAGTTGAACTAAGAACACAAGCGTAAAAATCTCCTATCAAAAAGCATCTATGGAACGTGGGCCTTGAATTCTGCAAAAAATCAACAAAAGATTATTCCATTAATTTTGGTGCCACATTGCACATTCATAAATATGGTATATAGATTTTTCTAAAATCAAATTGAATGCCCTAGTTGGAATCAGGAAACACTTTCCAGGTGTAGGATCATTTTTTCCCCCACATATGTTAATATCCATTTGAGAATCACCATTTCAACCTCCTATTAATTTGATATAGACTATATCTCTCATTTCTGTCTCAATAAATTTCAACCTAACATATAATTTAATTTAGACACAACAAGATTTCAGGTGGGGATCAATTTCTTTTTTGATTCTCTCTTCAAATCTGCTTAAATGTATACCTGTCAAGTCCCAAAAAGAATTGTAAGAGAAAAGATGTTATTGATCCTAATGAAATTTGGCCATTCAATTACATGAGAATTTTTAAATATCCACAAAAACAGCTTAAGTCATTTACTTGGAAGCTTCCCGCATGGAAAAGCCCTCTTGGGTATCAAATCTCCTGTATAATTTCGTGGTGTTTTTGAAATATGTATACCATCCTGTTTTGGTGTTACTGCTCTGAATCCTAGATTATCCTTAGATGATACTTTAGGTAATTTTCAAAAACCGTGTCAAGTCCTCCGGTAAGTTATGCAAAATTACTGAGAAAGAGCAAGAAATTGAAAATCATGATGATTGGCTTGATGATATATTTCTTACCATATCTCTTACCAATTAATTCTGGAAGCCTTCTGATCTCACCTCCTATCATCACACTCTTTTTTTCCAACTAAGACCCAAGATTACGTATTATCAAAGAATGGTTGACACTGGTCTTGTATTTATAGATTACCTTTTCAGCTTCCATCTGTCATTTTATAATATCAACTTTGGTTAGAAATGATTCACATGATTTGAAAAATCTCATTCTTTTTCCATGAATAATCAATAAATTTTGGATTCAAACAGAACAATTTTGCCGTATCCTATGATCTTATGTCAAACCCCAATCTTAATTACCCAATTACTCATAAGCCGGCCAGGATTTTCTGTTGTAGATTAAGCCCGCCGGGCTTAAACAGAACCCTTGATTTTCCTTGTTTTCCTGCACATACAATATTTTTTGAGTTCAAGCATCCTTAAGCCCGCCGGGCTTAATATCAATGAATTTTGGATTAAAACCAAACAATTTTGATGTTTTCTATTATTTTATGCGGGACCCAATCATACTTACCTAGTGACGCACAAGCCCACCAGTAATATCTTTTTTAGATTAAGCCCGCCGGGCTTAAAAACACCCCTGTGCTTCCTTGTTGCCCTACACTCAAAGTCTTTTAGTCCAAGCATTCTTAAGCCCGCCGGGCTTAATATCAATCAATCTGGATTCAAAAAAAAAAATTGTCCAGATTCTATGATTTTATGTGTTTCCCAAAACTTACTTAATTGGTGAGACATAAAACTGCCACGACTTTCTGATATAGATTAAGCCCGCCGGGCTTAAATCCTAACTGAGCTTGTCATTTTTGGCCTGGCCCTTGATTTTTTTTGGTCCAACCATCCTTAAGCCCGCCGGGCTTAATCACTAAGATGAAGCCCCAGCTCATAATTATACTTTTATGCTACATTACAAGTGGAAATTTCAGATCTTCCAGGAATTTTTGAAGAGATATTTATCAAGGGAAAATAAAGAGGATGTGGACAGGAATTCTGGATACTAAGACCTGAGTCAGGAGAAAACAAAGAAATACAGTCCGCTAGGTTGCATTGCAGAAAATTACTCATCCAACAAGAAGTATTGACCTTGAGGAAATGAACTTGGATGAACAGATATTTTGATTTCTATATAAACATTAGGTTTGAAATTTACAACAACTTTGGGGTCAGATTGTAGGACAGAAGATGGTGGATTACATGCAAATTCAATCTTGATGGGGAGAATTGAGTGACAGGAAGTGAAAGGCGTGATAGATACGGAAACAGAGAAAACAATGAGATATGTGAATGATGAAATTCCAACACTTAGTGAAAATTAAACTCAACTGCAAATTTTTTCATCTGGTTTTTACCTGAATGAAAGGATCTTGAATAACCACATGCACGCTGCACGCTTCTTTCATAAAGAACCACCCAAAAAATTTTTTATTTTTGGCTTGATGAAACTTCAATGATTTTGTGTATAAGGCAGCTCAAATATTGCATTAAAATAACTGATTGGACATTTTCAAGGAGAGTGCTTATCTTTGCACGTGTTATTTTCACTAGCCTTGGGGGGGGTGGGTTAGATCAAACCCAAGACACTTATTTGGTAGAGACCACATGAGAAAATGATGAATTCAACCCTGCAGTATGATATATTTCGAAACTGGATACATATGAGTGGAATCAGATAGCCAGATATCAGGCATAAAACATATGTATCCCTCTGCTATCCCTTTAATCAAGTGATTGATATACGTTGGATACAAAGTGGAGACAGCGTGGTGAAATACAAAGACCTTGTTTTCCCTGAAGCAAATCCCTCTCAGGCTTCATAAATTATGATCAACTCTGACGAGAAGTTTTTAAATAAATTTTGAAGGGTTATGTGGGTAATACATTACAACTTTGGTTCACAGAAAACCGCCTGAAAAACCTATCCATTCAATTCACTCAGCTTAGATGATAAATTGCAAGATATAACTTCCAGGGTATTCCACTTGAGTTTTAATTTCCCCCAGCACCAACTCTACTATAGTAGAAATAAAGATTCTGACCTCTTTTGAATTTTGAAGAACCGCTAAAAAAAGAGGCACACTCTGAGTGATTTCATGTATGATCCAGTATTTTTGAGCTCTTAATATATTCCAAGGAATGATGATATCATATGATATTTACAGAAGATTTCACTGTTTGTGGGTTTCAGTTGGTAACTGAAACTCAACATCAAGAATTTAACCTTACAGGTGAAATCCCCAGGAAATTCAATCACAGAGGAATTAAAAATCCCTCGAATCAATTATACATCTGATAAACAGATAAATTGTGCTGGATGAAACATTTTGATTGAGTATATGCTCAGTTGCTTTGATTTTCATATGAAAAATTTAGAGCTGTTCATTTGGATCATAAACCTCTTATTTGATCCATTTGAAACCATTATTGCTGTGAAATTCAAGCACACTAGCTCTTTGGGCCAAGAAATTTAGCTCATGTATTTCATTTCCTCTATCAAATGTCATCTGCTCTACAGTACTCTTTGGAGTTTCCTGTTCAGAAGAAATTTCCAGTTTCAGCCTTCTCTATCAACAGATACACAAACTTCAAAAATTGGATAATAAAACCACCCCATAAGCGCCTTGCTTAAATACTCCCATCATCCTCCAGAAAAACCACCAATTGTCAAACTTGAATTACATTTTATTTAGGATACTAAATTGGATACCATATCCCATATATACCAAGCAAGACATTGGTTTCAATTTCTTAAGGAAGCTGTTTTATCATTTGAAGTCATGGTTGATGTTACAATCCAGCTGAGCTTGGAGGCCATGATTTGACATAGAGGATATTGTTTGTCCATTGTAACTATTTCCACCAAATTGATGAATCATGGAATTTAATCTCTCAATTTTGCATGGAACAGAGAAACCGCTATTAAGCAGTCCCTGATTCCTTAGTAATTTGGAATACCCATAGAATGCATTTGGATAGAGGTACTTCAGTCATATTTTAGAAAATTTGTGACATTTTACTGAAATTTCCAGCTTCAAATTCCATCAGAATCCATGATTAGAAAACCAAACACAGTTTCAGGTCGAAGTTGACCAATTTTAACCATTGAAGAACTAAATATGCAGGTCCTGTGGATGATTAGTTGAAGTCCACTCAAATTTAAGCTCTTTTTTCATGGAATGTTCAGGATAAATATAGAATTACGCCTATTAGCTATGATCAATTCACAATAACCATATATTTAATTTATTATCCAGGATTTGGAGTTTGTTGGAATAACTGTTACTAAAATCAAGCTGCATCAGTTTTGACCTGACAGTTGTGAATTGCTTCATTTTATCTTCATTCTTCCCCTCACCATCTTTCACTACAAAGATTGTTCATTTTTCCTCAGGGTATAATGATCAAAAAATCAGGTATGTTGATCAACTTTTCAATTTTTTCCCTTTTTTTTTTTTTTTTTTTTTTTTTCCTTGTGCGGCAGCGCTACCATCCCTATCAGGAACTCCATGAGTAATCAATTGTTTCAATTGTTATCAACTCATTTCCCATTTCTCTGATTCACAGTTTTTGTTGAATTATATTTCTCGGAGTCAAGCGTTGGTTAGATTTGATAAATTTTGATAGGTTAAATTAGATACAATTACAATCAAGTATGTACAGGAGTTTTTACAAAGAAATTATTTATGTACAAGGAAAAATGTGATTATAAATGAGAACTAATTTCCGGGGACCATCTCCGAGTTTTTACAAATAAATTATTTATGTACAAGGAAAAATGTGATTATTAATGAGAACTAATTTCCGGGGACCATCTCCTCAATTTCCTTAACCAGGGCTCTAATATCAGCTTTTGAGCGCAACTTCAAAGCAGATCTTTGATGCTCGGTGAGGGAGTCAAGCCATTCACAATCAAAGCATGCCTTTGGAAAATTGGATGGTGGTTTGAGCTTGCTTTCAATTGGCAAAGAAACATTCCGACACTCCCGGGCTGCAGCACAAGAAGAGCTTTTTGGGGTTGCTGCTATCATAGCAGCCTTCAAATCATCAATTTTTTGCATCATGCAAGAAATTTTGTGATGTTGCCATGGGATTGATCAAACGGTGCATTTTTTGGGATTTCTTTTTGAATAAGCGATTTGGATCTTTTGAAATACTTCATCATCGGTATCATTGTCACTGCATGCGCCTTCAAAAATTGGAACAAGGCCCAAAAGCTTTTGATACTTGCTTAAGGTTGCAATTTGGGCGTGTCGTAGCTGCAAGAAAAGTTTGGTTTTGTTAGTCCGGGAATATATTTAAGCGGTCAATTCAATTGTTGCTTACATTAACCAATCTAGAAGTGCACCAAGCAGTCTTGTCTTGTGCTTCTTGTTGACTGTCATACCACTTATTCTCTTGTCAATACCTGATGAAATTTGTTTAGTAAGGAGACGTGAATCAATATGATAGGTAAACAAAGCATCAGGAAAAAACTGACCGTCTTCTGAGTCGCTGGGTAATATGGAGATGAATGGCATTTCGGATGCTTTCCTCTTTCAGACCTTTGGGCACGATTCCAGTGTACTCTTTGCATTTGACCAGCTCAACAAATGTCTTCACAGCCAGATCAAGCAGATGCTCATTATCAGGACTGTTGATTGGTTGGTTGAAATTTGGGTGGAAGCAATGAACTCCGGCGGCAGTCATCATCCTGCGCATGATGGCCAATGTTTCGGGGGTAGCGGACGGATGACCAGGACCATGAGGATACGGGTAGTCTGGATCACTCAAGATATCCTCCACCTGATCATCAATATCCATGAGCAATTCCTCTTCATCATGATGAGGTAGAGTTGTGCTTTTTGACCCTATCAGGGTGGCAACATGTTGTTGTATCAAGCGCTGAAGATCAAAGTTGAGTTAGCAAGACGTAACATGTGGGGGACAAATGGAGACATACAGTGAATTCCCCTCCTTGTGGTTTTTCATGATCACTAGTCAAATTTCATGAAGTTTATTGGGGATTTACTTGCCATTTGAAAAATTATTAATTAAATATATGGAAATACTTCAACTTTGGAGCAGTCATGTGAAAACAAGATACCTCATTGATACATTCTGTTGAAGTGGGGGATACAGTCAAGATACAGTGCTGATATGTTGAGGATGGGTAAGAGATAAGCGAAGGCACCTCCATAGAGGTGCCAACTTTTTTTTCCTGGTGTTAGTTTATAAAAATAAAAATATGAATTATTGTTAAGGGGGACAATCAACATAGCTGGTTTTTCCACACTTATACCTGATTTTTGGGGAATAATGTTCCCCTGGACCCGCATCTGTACCTGTTTTTTTTTCTGGGCCCATTTTTTTTTAAAAAAAAAACTTTAAAATAGAAGGTTGATTATCAGTGCAAAAAAACTGCAAAATATTAAGTTTTATTTTGAATAAATGTGTGTACCTGGTTTTTTCTTCTGATTTTCTGGGTTTTCTAATTAATTTTCAATTATATTTGGCCTGAAAAACAATCATGCCTCAATTTGGGACCCCTGTGGCCCATTTTGATGGCACTTTGGCACTTTTCCACAGGTGGGTAGAAGTATCTGGTACACTTGGTTCCCTTAAAAGGGCTTGATAAACGCGCTCCCCTGGCACACGCCCACACCAGGGCGCCAACAAATTTTGGTGTGTTTTTACAACCCCCCCAGCCCTGTTTGGCGGGTTTGGTGGGCATTCCACTGGCCGTTGGCATGTTTCAAGGCACACCAATGTGTTGCCCACACCTTGGCGTGCCTTTGAAGCATGCCAATCAGGATTGGTGTGCTTCAAAGGCACACCAATCCTGATTGGCATGCTCAACAGCGGCCCACCCGCACACCAATATGTATGCAGGTGGGCCCGCATATCCCATAGGCTATGGGTATAGCCTATGGGTGTGCCGCCCTGTTGGCGTTTTTGGCCAGCACACCAAGTATTGGCAATGGGCGGGCCAAACCTTGGTGCGCCTGCCAAACACACCAATTTGCATTGGTGTGGGGGCAAAATACACCAAAATATGTTGGTGTGGGTGTGCGCCAGGGGAGTGCGTTTATCAACACCCCCCTTAAAACCATGGCTTGATAGCTAGTTAGTCTTCCCTGGTATACAATCCACGCTGTGTCTACCAATCTGCTTATTATCCCCCTCTGTGTCTTATTGTGAAATCTAAGCCACATATTCCACAAAGAAAAATCACAAAACAGCTTGAATAGTCTCAAATCCTGAGAAAATTTTAGAATGGAGAAAGGGGAGAAGATTTTTTGAACAGACTCAAGGGGACTCAATAATGGGGACCGGGTTGATTATGAGGAGAACTGATGATGTTTTTACTCTGATCAGGCTATGGCTTAAATAGACTAAATACATGAGCTCAAACTGTGGTTGGATAATAATGAATAAAAAATAATAATGAATAAAATTTGAGAGACATAAGTAATAAGTTCTTGTAAGATAATTGACTACAATGACGTCTCAGTCTCTTTTAGTCAAGCAATACAAATTAATCAAGATAAAATATTTATTAAAGTCACAGATAACATGAGGCGTTAATTCACACTAATCAAACTTTAATATCAGAAAATGAGTCAAGAAAGAGAATAAACAAACAATTAGAACTAAGAGTTTGTAAATACAATAAAACTTAATATAAAATTGTTGTATTCTCGTTTGAGTCAAGTTGATATAAGAAAAGAGTAAAGAAGGGGATTTTTGGGAGGAACAGAAGAAGAAGAAAACTCAACAAATCCAATATTCAATCTTGAATTCCCCTGCACCCCACATATCTCAGTATACCACAACCACTTTGGGGTGCCTTTGAGTTGTCTTCATTTTGATGCCTCAAAGGTGTCTTTTTCTCATTCAATTCACCTGTCAGCAGGAATTTTTGTCTTCAAGGTGACTCAAGAGTTGATTCAATTGAGATTTTGCAAGGCGCCTTGATGGCACCTTGCAAAAGGTTATTGGGCCTAGTTGTCTCCTACAAGGCAGACTGGGATAAACCTTGGAGACAACTAAGGTTCCTTGAGAGTCTATTCAATTGTGAGTTTGCAAGGTGCCTTGATGGTGCCTTGCAAACATTTACCAGGCCAAGTTGTCTCCAAGGTGGACTGGGATTGGCCCCAAAGATGAATATGCAAGGGAGTTGAAGTTGGCCCAAAGCTTACATCAAGATTCATCCTGAGTAATGGTTTCATCAGGGCATTTTAAAAATATACCAGCCACCCAGCTTGGTACAGCTTGAAAAGAATTGCCATCAAGCTTGTGCTCAATGTCTCCACACCCTCAACAGCTTTCTCAGGGATATTAATATTTGGGAACAACCCCAATAGTGCTAAAATAACAGTCAGTGTAGCACAAAAAGCCGCTACGCTAACAGTAGTGTAGTTGAAAACAGTGCTACACTAACAGTTAGCGTAGCTGAAAAGAGAGCTATTCTAACTGTTAGTGTAGCATTTTTTCCAGCTAATGTTTCTAAAAATCAGCTAACAGGAAATTTCTGTATCATTAACTTTTTTTTTTGATGTTGCTAATGCTACGCCACCCACTATTGTTTTTGATGAAAATATTTTAGCATTAGCTGACAAAATCTTCAGCTAACAGTAACTTTGTGTTAGTGTAGTGAAAAATCTAACATTATGGTACGCTATAGCTAATGTTAGTGTAGCGGGACCACCATTGTTGAAATGCAGCATAATCCAGTGCAACTGCCATTGCAACTCCATGTGACTCCATCATACACTTTTGTGCACAGTGACTGTGCATCAAATCTTGGTTGAAACAAAATTTGAGAAAGGCTTGAGTATCAATACAATCTTCCCTTGAGCTTCTACATTTCAACTGCTGGCAGTTTCTAGAGTTTTTATTGTAGTGATAGAAATGGATAAGAGGAAACAAAGGAAAAGAAGAGAAGAAACAGGAAATATAAATAGAAACAGAACATGCCCTGGAATAAATAATCATAAGCCCCATGATTTCCCTTTCCTCCTGTTTACCCCATCCAATCTCTTAGAAAGTAACATGTGAGGGAAAATCTTGAGATTAGTTCTTGGGAGTTTTTGAGTCCTTAAAGGCTGGGCTAGTCTTTTCACACCCTGAAAACATTGAAATTGATTAGAATAGTTAGCATCCGTGAGAGGTTGAGCAGGGCATGATAAATGCATGCCCATGCCAGGGGCACATCCTTTTTGTATATACATAAAATGGGCATGAAACTTGCACACACACTTTATTTATATAAACAAAGGGTGTGCAGGTTCCACACCCTTTTTATGTGTATAGGTATGGGTATAACCTATCACCAGGAAAAATCAATTGTCACTAGACTACAGGTGACATCAGCCTAGGTTTGATGAGCTGCCCATTAGTAGCACAGTTGGCCTCATGTACAGCCCCTTGTAGGGCACAAAGGGGCCATTGTAGCCTATTTGGGGGGGAATCAGAGCTAGAACAAAGCTAAAGCCATTGTTTCTTGATGTCACCAGACGTCAGGTGACAATTTATTTTTCCTGGTGATATGGCTATACCTTTGTTTTTTGAAAAAAATTGTATTATTCATGCAAACACAGATCTGTTTTCACTTACATAACCCTCTACCCCTTCATCCAGATGGGTTTTCTCCAGTCAAACTACCCATAGAAAGGGTGTTCACACCTATACTGGGGTTTACAGCCATAATACCCTGTATGTGTGGTGACACACACCTGTGGATGGGTGTGTGGCCTGCACAAACCTTCCTGCATGGGTGTGCAGGTTGAAAGCCCATGCTGACACTCAAAAAAGGGTGTGCAGTCAGGGGCATGCAATTATCAATTTCCAGGTTGAGCAGAATAACTTGCTGCTTGCCTTGACAATAATGAAAGGACTTTGTCCTACAGTATGCTTCTTGGCCAATTGTTTTCTATAGGCTTTGATTTCTGGTTTTAATAATACTACTTGGATGCTTTTCTGAACAAACAATCACAATTTTGAGGGGAATAAGTCCCTGCCATTGAATGAAGGTGGGTAGGGATTTGGGGCTGTTTCTGTTGTAATTTGACTGCTGAGGCTGATAAGGATTGTAATCAGCCCTGGTTCCTCTTCAGGCATCTGAGAGCAAAAATTAGGCAGTCAGTTATCATATGAACAGAAATATGTGGCCTGATAATCCTTGAGCCCACCAACTATTCTCATTGCTCATTCAGAACTTCTCTCTCATCACCTGGAGCCAAGCTTGAACGGCTTCAATGGAACAAGTGGTGAGGCAGAAATTGGTTTGAGAAAACAAAGAAAAAGTTTGACTGGGGGGAAGACTGGAGTTGGTTTTGGAGAGGCTGGTCAGGTCAGATCCTGATTTGGGATTGCCTGCAAGCAGAAAGTTTTTCCTGGCTGGGGTATCATAGAAAGACAGGGAAGTGGGTAGATGATTTGGGGGTTGGTTTTGAATTGGTCCTATGTGCCCTTTGAGAGCAGCAGTTGGTCCATGAGGCATCAACGCACTTAGACTTAAGTTTTGCTCTCCGGTTGGACCCAATTTGGAAAGGGAATGTACATTTTCCCATTGACAAGGATGTAGGTCATTTTACCATGGGAGGATTGGGCTGGGTAGATTAGGGCTGTAGGTGCTAGGACTCCAAAAATTTACATGAAGACCAACGTGAAAGAATGGGAGCCAGGCTACCACAACAAGATTCCTTCTTCCTGACTCTGAGTTCATTCCAGAATAACAACAGCTTGTCAATCAACTACACTTTTTTAGAAGCTTTCTGTGTATAACTGCAGTGTACCATGAACAACATATTCATCAAATTTGCGCGAGGGAATAACTTGCATCCTTGTTCTCAATAGGATCCAGGAGGAGTTTGAGCATATTGCTGGAGAACTTGTGCAAATGGTGGCGTGGGCTATATTTGACTTCCATGAATAATCGGACAGTATCAATGACTGTTTGAACAACCGGATGTGTTTGTTGTAAGTTAATGGCAAGGCAATTTTCTGATCTTTCCGGTTTTGCACTTAGCACTGGGATTGATGATTCCTTGGCAAACAACGCTGACATTCCAGAAGATAACAATGATAGTCTTCGCTAGTCAAACTAACAGACAAAGCCAGAGTGCTTAAAATGGAACTGTTTAATCGACTTGCCTTTCATAATGGTCGGGAAACATATTATGGCTACGGGATCGCTGTCAACCCACTGAAAACAACTTGTTTCTGAACACTTGGATCGAACTGATGGAAAAGATCCGACGAGAACTCTCTACAAACTCAGTAGACCCGGTTGGAATTGATGATACAGCTGAGGAGGAACTATGGACGACGTGGTCAGTGATGGAGATCTCGGATAGTTTGACCTATGAGGAGATTTATAAACACACCCCGGATTTTGGTACGCAAAACCCGACTTTCCCAGGATTGAGGTGGGTCAGCTTCCGCTTGACAGGAATCCTGGCTGGTGCTAATTTGGTACAACAGATGTTTCTAATTAGTGTCACGAGCTTTGGCAGCTTTGTTCTTTTCACACGTCCAGCTTGTCTCGCGTCGGTTTTGAATGAGGTGAGCGCGTTCAGCCTTTTGGGCGGTGTTGGTTGGTCGACCCGAGAATGTGGGCGTTCAATAAGTTATCTCAGTGAGTACAGCTGCCGAATATCGGGCCATCAGAATTCGGGATTTGTATCAAATCGATTTCCAATCCGAACGTAAAATACATTGTTGGATACACTGCATTGAAACTGGCCAAAATTTGTCCCTGTCATCGGCTGCAAGTAAATACATAGAATGGGCAACTGAGAACCGAGAGCAACCCGGGTGTACAGAGGGAGCATCAGGAACGACATCGGCCTCGCGAAAGATCTATAAAATGGGCGCTCGTCTCGGAGGTACAGGCTCATCCCTCCCAGCATCCTACACGCCGAAAAAAAAATCCTAACACTTTTTTCCCACCGCAGTCGCTCTTTACAGCAAACCTCCCTCACATCCATCATGTTCTCCACCGTTTACGTTGCCTGCCTCTTAGCTGTTGGTGTGTTGAATTTTCTCACAAGACACTCTCCACTCAAGTACCAGCCGAACTGACTCTTTGTCCTTGTTCTGCTCTTACCGATAGCTGCCCACGCTTCCCCCGTCGAGTGAGCCCACCCAACATTCTTATCATCTCCACACTCTAGTGCCTTGTGCTAACACGATACCCTCATCAGACTCAACCCCCGGGGATTCAGCAGCTATGCCAACGATGCTAGTCAAAATCAGGCCTCACACCAAGCTTCTGCTTCGATGAGCCCATTCGGATACAGCTCGTCCAACAATGATCAGGCCAGTTCATCTGAATCTCACAACAGTGGATCTTCTTTCGGAGGATTAGGTGGCATGGGTGGCTTTGGTGGTGCTGGTATTGGATTTGGTGCCGGCGGCATGGGCACCGGACTAGGACTCGGCGGTGGTTTCGGTGGTGGTGCTGGCATCGGCGGTGGCTTCGGCGCCAGCGGCATGAACAGCATGAACAGCATGAGCGCCAACAGTATGTCTGCCAACATGGGTGGTTTCGGCGCAGGTGGAGGAATGGGTGGATTCGGCGGAATGGGTGGTTTCGGTGCCAGTGGCGGTTTCGGTGGTATCGGCGGTGGCATCGGCGGTGGCATCGGCGGTGGTTTCGGTGGTATCGGCGGTGGTTTCGACCCATCCGGCGGTATGGGCGGTGCGTTCTCCATGGGACAATCAAGTTACAGTGCCTCATCAGTCACCAGCTCCTTCCAGATGCTCAACAGCATGATGAGCCAAATGCAAAGCAGTATCATTGCTGGTCAGATGTCCCAAGCTATGGCCATGCAACGCGTTCAATCCCTCGCCAGCTACTTCCAAATGGCCATGACACAAGCCAACTCTTGCTCCCTTTGCTTCAGCGTCAGTATTTCCTCACCCACCCTTGAACCCATCAACCAACTGAAAATTCTCTGTTTTAATATCCTTAGAACGGCGGACAATTTGGCTCGGTCGCATCAAGCACCATGCAACAGTTCGCTAGCTTTATGAGCTCGCTCCAAAGCTCCTACGGTGCCGGCAATTTTGGCCAGATTCTTTCTCGTAAGTAACAACATGACCACCACCACCCACTTCCAAAATTGAACGTTAATCATTACCGCCGCATCCTTCAGCATTCGCAAACCTGGGCAGCTCCTTCTCCCAGTTCTTCCACCAAGCCTTCAGCTCGAGCTCCTCGTCTATGAGCTACAACAGCTTGGTACCTCCCACTCTCCCCGGTCTAATGGGAAATGTTATGCCCGGTGTAGCCTCCCTCCTCCAACAGTTCAAGAAGAAATAAAGCACTGGAGCAATCTCCTCGACTGCCTCACCCCGACATCTCAACTACTGATCGGTTATCCCTCCTTTAAAGCCTGTTCAAAGTTGTAAACGAGTTGCCGTATCTAGATGTATTCGCTGCACTCCTCGAAGTATCAGTTATTTTTCTTCCCACAAGTTACCCCAATAGACATTATTTTACCACGTTTTTCCATCCACAGCGTCATGTATTACATTACAGTCCATGCGCGTTTGAACTCTTTCCAATTATTGCGTGCGGACTCATTGATCATAAGTCGATGTTTTTGCAAGGAGGCGACAATGAGTAAGTTGTCTAACCCTACGCCCAGACACCCTTTTAATGCCAACACCAAGGGCTGCTTCCAAGTTCGGGTTTCACAGCAGCTCATAATGAGGACCATCTCCCACATGTTACCCCTCAGCGTGCATTGGAACACCTGCTGGGAACCCTTGCTCAGGCCTGACTTCATGAAGCACAATAGCTAATCATACCGACCCCATCGGACCTCAGAGCCTCCATGACCATGATGAACACCGCCCTGCTAAGATCTTCCACTTGAATGACCGGGACCAATTCCTCCCGGTCAGCTGTCCAACGGGCCTCAGTCCTCTGAACTCATTGTAACACTGCTCTGGCTGTAGCCATCTGGACACAGAGAAGGGCAACCCCGTGGTGTGCATAAGAGGAAATCGCTGACCACTTGGCGTGATTGCTGCCAAGCAGATTGCCTCGAATATGCGGGCGGAATGCAAGCGCCTTCCAAGTTTATCAACACATCGAGGTACCTGTAGAATAGTTTATGGATGATTTTGGTTGTCCGGGATCTTGGATCATTGCTCTGATCTCCTTGAGTTTCTCGAGCACGAGGCAAATACTTGAGCGGCGTTCGAACAAGTGCCAAGCGGTTTGAATCCTGCAACATTCATACTTAATATGTAGCTAATACTGTAGCTTTTGATCACTCGCCCACCAAGACCATTTTACTTGAACCGACGAAAGAACGATTTCTAACAGAAACATTCTCTAAATGGTAAAAACATACATAAATATTTAAAATATGTCCCAGTCGAAATAGAGAGAAAAGATCTATGAAGAGGGACAACAAAAAGAATGAAAGGTCCCTTAAATGGCAGTTGATCAAATAATCCGACCAAATTTTGAGAGAAAAGAAGATACTTTTCTTGACAACAAACAACAAACAAGACGAAAAAAATCAAGGAGGAGTGTTTGTTCGTTTGGGTTGTTGGTCAATGTAATGAGATTTCTCCTTCCCTTTTTCAAATTTTTGTGGGACGATAGAGTAAGATATAAGCAATCGAATCTTCTCCACCACCATCCAAAGCTAAGATCTTATCTTTATGTACGATCGACACTTTCTCGTCATCAAATTTACTGTAGTGACAAAACAAAATCCCGTGTTATCATCATTACCGTCGAAAAAGGAAAAATGAGATATGGACATGATTGATAGAAAAGATAAGGTTACTTACTACCATTCTTGGTCATCAGGATCTTGGAGCTCAAGTTTTTTGGCCGAGGTCGGATCAGCCACCGTTGGAGTTGGTAGATTGGGATTGGCATTAGCAGCGTCACACCTGACCCAAGCCATATAGTGGCCTGTGAAAATTTCCAGAACAGATAATTAGTTTTGTTTGTCAGTGACGCGTCGATCTCTACAGCCATGAAGGAGTGATTAGATGAGCAGGGGGGGGACACGGACCTCCATCTGCTGACGCGCCCTTGTGGGTCACAATCCCACACAGCTCGTATTGGGCAGTCGGGTTCGTGCCTACATCGTTCATCAACTCAGGGTCCATCAAGCTCATTAACACGGCCGCCTCCCGCTCCCTGATCGTCGCTTCATCTTCCTCTTCCTGTTCGCCGTTACTGGTCTTCTCGTCCGGTTTTTTCCCATCGCCTGGAGTAGCAGCGCTTGTGCTAGGGTTCCCACTACCCGCCCCATTGGGAGCGTTATCGATCACCATCTGGCTCTTCGCGTTCTCCTCCTTCGCAATCTTCTTCTTCTTTTGGATCTTGATCCGTTCTCGTCGATCTTTCTCGATATCCTTCAACTTACTTGCCGCCGGTCCTACCTGGCTCTTTAACTTTTCGCTCAAGAGATCCGTCAGATCCAGGTTGAACGGGAACTTGACTTTCCGCATGATCTTCGTCTTCTTATTGATGTCCCGTCTCCAGTAGAATCGTACCATGTGAATCGCCAAATATCTTTTTAGTGTGCATTGAGACAGACAGACACAGTACCATAGATAGGGTTCTCAACTTCATGTCACGAGTCAAAATGTGGAAATAGAAAAAACCCACGCAGGCAATCTGGAGATCTTTGATGTTTGTAGATACTGCGCTGATCGGCCCAGAGATGGACTGAGTTTTTCGAGAGGCTGTTTCAAACCATCTTGGATCCCAGTGATCATGTAATTTGTCGAGATGCTGATGTTACACTTCAACTCCAACCACTTTTCCTTTGAGATCGTGGGTGGTTCCTCCGGAGCTTCAGTACATTTGGTTCTTTTATTGAGGCGATCAAACGCAGTCGAGTGATGAGCAAGGAGAAATAAATAGACTAGAGACATTGAGAGAGAGAGAGAGAGAGAGAGAGAGAGAGAGAGAGAGAGAGAGAGAGAGAGAGAGAGAGAGAGAGAGAGAGAGAGAGAGAGAGAGAGAGAGAGAGAGAGAGAGAGAGAGAGAGAGAGAGAGAGAGAGAGAGAGGACTAACTCAGTTTCAAGTTCACCAGTCAAGTAGCGTTCGACAAACTTGCCATCGGTGCCGACCGATGAATCCAGCGTACTCCGCACGGCACTCAAGAGTTGAACCCAACACTCCTCGGCATCCTGTTGGGCGTAATGCCCCTGAGTTTGTTGAGCGAATTGTGGCGCATAGGATCGTAGGGTAGCGATCAAGCTGAATGGGGAGTACCCCTCGGAGGATTTGGTCAAGTCTTGGTAAGTATCCCGTAGTGAACAGGTCAAAGCAACGTCGTTTCGACTCGGGTCGGGTGTTTGGGTGTATCTAGTTACTCAGAGATCAATTCAGAATTTGCTACCAAGTTGTAAAGATGAAACTGGATGTTCTTATCCTTTGAGCTTGAAGAAAACTACATACTTTGTCAGATTGGTTTGTAATTCGGGTATCGCACGAAGAACTTGGACGGTGGAGTTTAAATAGCAAGTGTTTCCCAAGTTTTCCAAGCCAGCTGGGAAGGGATCCTAGATGATGATTGTTTTCGATTTTGGAATGTGTGTTAGTGATGAAATAATGAGAGTTGAAGAGGGGGGGGGGATGACTAACGGCCTCTGCAAGTTGGGTGTCGGTGAGGTCTTCTACAAATATGGTTTGTTGGGTTGGTGGTGGAGGTAGTTCACCGGCAGTGCCGATGAGCATGAATTGATGGGCCTGTGTTTGTATGGATCGATCGATTGCTGGTTAGTTTTTAGTTTTTTAATTTTGCAGTGTAGGTAATAGGACTACTGACTGGCTTGATGCCGAGTTTAGACCAGTCTGAATCCTCCTTGAGCTGACCTCCTTTGACGAGAATCTTCTGTTGGATTGGTGCTGTTTTTGCAGAGAAGGGAATCAATGTTAAAATCGAATCCCGAATGTTGTGATCGGTGAGTTCGTTGACTGACCAACTCCGGTGAGCTGATAGATCGATTGTTTGAATACTCTGGGTGGTTGGGAAGTATCGAGTTGGAGGTCGTACTTCTTCTGTCCATCTGGCAGTGAGGGTGGGATTAGCTATCGACCTTCTAGAGATGATAATAGAGACTAGACTTACGTTTGACTGAGACTGGGATGGTCATTGTGTATTAATAAGTGAATCCAAATATTTATTTATTTACTATTTGGCTCTGGCTATTTGGTTTGACCTCCCAAGTGGAGTTATGTATGAATCTACCAGTGTCACAGACTCAGAGGCCCTGTCACAGACCCACTGTGCTGCCTGTCACACCTACTAAAAGGTCCTATTAACCACCTGGTTTCTACTCGAGTGGAACAACCTCCATCAACTTTCGGACGAGATGACCATCAACAATACCTTACTCACCGAACCATCCTCATCAAACGAACCAGGCGCACTTCCAGCAAGACTACTTGCAATCGCATCACTACAGATACTCGCCAATACTACCCAGTTCACCTCAGTCAGACCAGTCTCACTCTCAACTCTGACCGATGTTGCGGCTGGCTACCTCGAACTGATCGCACAGGCTGCCCGAGCTACCGCAAATCACTCTGGAAGAACTCAGATCAACGGATGGGACCTATCGGGAGTACTAGAAACTTTGGATGGTCCCGGGGCTATCTCTGGTTTACATAACTGGTGCATCGAAAACCTCGGCAGCAAGCAAATCAACAACAACAACAACCAGCCAGGAGCAGAACCAATCGACAAACTAGCCCATGTGGCTAACAACTTAAAAGGTACGAAAATTGACACTCATCATACCTTATCTCAGAACACTCATCCTGCCCCCATCTTATACAGAATTCAGCCACACTCCTTCGGTAGAGCCAATCACCACCCTATCCTTCCTGCCCCTAACGGATGCAGAGATCGCCGCACTCGATCGTGCAGGAGAATCAGATCTCGAAGATGACCATCCGAGCCCATCCAGTTCATCCAGCTCATCCCAAGAAGATTCCGATTTCGAAAACCTTCTGTCGAGCAACGATCTCATCTCCCCCACAACACTCCCTCAATCCAAACCACAACTAGATACCCAATCCCCCACATCACTCGACCCCCAACTTCCAACAGCAGCAACAACAACACCCTGGCGATCGATTCATGACATTCCAGCTTACGTCCCTCCTCACTTCCCACCCTTCCCTGGCTTGGAACGTCTATCAGCATCAAGCCAGGTCGAAGAACGTTCTCTCAGCGAAGAACCCCCCAATCAACCAATCCCAAGATCACCATCTGCTCCGATCGACCAACATGAACAGAATCCCTCAAATAACCTCAATCCTTATCTGGTCGCCGTCCCATTCTCCAAGTCACAATTGGCCGAAAATCATGGTCAATTATTTGTTGCACCCAAGGAACAGACCTGCTCCACTTCACACGCCATCGATCAAGCAACACGAGAATGCGGCCGCTCGGAAGAAGGGTCGCCTTCCCGTAAGAAACCTAAGCTATCTAGTTCATTGGAAGGTTTCTTACAGACCTACGCCTATATGGTCGAGGAGAAGATGACGAACAGCAGTAATACCAACAAGGGGGTTACAGAGGAATCCAAGTTAATGAAGCTCAATCCGGTCCGACAGCGGTTCATAGCCGGCGAACAGACCATGCCAATACATGACAGTCTCATCGGTACGATTCCGGTGAGCCCGATCCGAACCAACCGCTGGTCGGCGGGCTGGATCCCCCATCCCCCAACCCAAGACGGGAGACTGTTGCCGGTTCCGGAGCTGAAGCCTTTCGGACACACGCCGCTGCCGGCACCCGTGACAATGCCCGTCCCGATCCAGTTCCCGCCGTGTCCACCCTTTCACCAGCCTCATCCGCGGATCCCCGACCTCATCCCCCGACTGTTCCGTCGCCTCAGCCAGGAACCCGGTGGGGAGAGATTCACCCTCATCAGTCGGATGAGCAGACTCGGCCCACCCTCTAAGCTTGGCGAGGCTGGGGAGCCCCTACCCTACCGAATCAAAGACCTCCCCACCGTCGACCAACCCGGTCCCAACAACTCGCTCGGTCAACCTAAATACATGGAATGGGGCTTCCATTGGCCCCCCCATGAAGGTCGGGATCCTCTACCAACCCCCAAACCACCGCTAGATTTCAAGCCTCCCGAGTTCCCTGGGATGCCCAAGACTACCGCCGAGAAACTGAGACTCGTTCAGAAAGACAAAGAACTCGCGGCTATCGCTGCCGCTGCCAATAACCTCAATCATCTCGACTATAATCCTGAGCCTAATTCTGAGTTGGCTTGGCCTCCTTCTGCTTCTCTACCCACTCTCACCCCCTCTGAAACAGGTCCTATGAGAGAAGATCACACCTGATAACACTTCCTGTTCTTCTTTCTTATGACTCCTCTATCAGTTCTGCAAACTACTTTGTTTTTTGTACAAAAAAAGAATCTGTCTCTTACCTTTTCTTCTATCTGTATATCTTTCACGTTGTTCCTCCAAGTCACTCTTGACTTATTATTTGATATGTGCACTAATTTCGGCTACGTGCACACTTTCACCATTTATCCCTTGGAGACTCAGAAGGACTCAGAGGACAAAACTAATCCCCGCTCTCCCAACAAAAGAAATTTATCAAGGCTTCATTTTCCGCTTGGACCAGAACCTGGGTCGACTGATGATAAAATTCCACAATGCTAAGCTGGAGGGTAGTTGGGGCTTACAAATCACTTTGCTTAAGAAAAGACAAGAAAAGCACACGACAAGAAAAAGTCACTGAAATGCTACCAGTTAGATGCTTCAACACAACTGCCATTGCAAATCCACCCATTCACATAATAGTGTTAGTTTGCACAGTCACTGCAATAGGTGCAGTGACTGTGCATTGAAGCTTGGTTGACCGTGAAGCAACCTTTGCCACTAGCTGCCTCAGAGTGCCTGCAGGTCAATTGGTGACATTTGAGTGTATTTTTCTTGCAGTGGTAAGAGGAATTCACACTGTTGAGTGTACTTGAATCAAAGTTTTGTGGAAATAGTCATGTTGGAGGGGAAAAATTAAATGTAAAGAAAACTGCAGGATCAAGCCAGGAATTGCTTAAGGATTGATTGAGCCCCTGTCAACATTCATGGGACCCAATAGCCGCAACAGATTTGGTCAGGTTAGGCTTGCTTGCTCTGATGAAAAGTGTTTCAATGGGTCCTGAGTCTGGCCAATTTTACCAATGACAATACAAACTTGATTAAAGGCTGCCTAGAAATTTCATCAATAGAACTTGAACAAGTTGTTTTCTTGATAAAATGGTATTTCCTGTTATAAATAACATGAAACTATGTTAGAAGCACTATTGGAAATCCCAAATTATAAAGAATAATTTTTTTCCACATTTCTAGAAGCCGAATTGAGTATTTACAGGAAAAACATGATCTAGATAAGTTGGAAAACAGTGCAAGTGAACACTTGTTGAAATTTCCATGAATTGTGAGATATAAAATGCAAATCACAGCCCAATGATGGTTTGGTTAGAAATCAGTGACAGAACTGAGCTCAAGTTACATCCACAAAATTTTTTTTCAATGGAAATGTTTCTTATATCACAATCATCCAATTCAACAGAATTTGGAATATCCAGTAAGCCATCCTTGAACCATTTTTCATGCAAATAGATTTTATTTCTGACAGAAATTGTGATTGCTTTGTTGGAAATAGAAGAATATATGCCACTTTTTTGATAGAGAGCTAGACTCAGAATTGGAGGAGTTCCCATCCCTTAAATAATTGAATTTAAAAGGATGTTTTAATACTTACTTGTGGTGAAAATTGTTTGAGACTAAGTTTTTACCTGACAATAAGGTGGTTATTTACTGCCAGGATAGTATCACAGTTAAACTGGCATTCAATCAACTAATTTTGTCTTGGATAGTATTGAGATATGACATAGCCATCCAATTTCCCTTGGTTTTATATTACATCAGTTAAGACAAACCTATTTTAAATTGGTTAAGCAAATCCGAGTTTAACCAAGATGAACCCACCCTAGCCAATCATACTGGCAATGGAACGTCCACCTACATGAAGCCATTGAGTCTACTTTTTCGGTGTTTTAATCAAGTATCATAAATTAAGGAAAGTAGATGATCTCCATTAAACCCTTATTTTTGCTGGGAATTATGTTGACACATTTCGCAAGATACACATTTTTTAAGACACAACAATAGTACTGTTCAGATAACTGCGGAATTATTACTGATGAGAGTTAAAATTCTGCTTATTGACGTTTAAAATCCAATTTCAATCTAAACTTAATGTCCTATGTGAACTTTCCTTAATAGACAATAAGAAGTCCTCCTGTGGATCTTCAATTTCAAGCCTCTCCAGTTGGAGTAAGCCTTAACCGAGCAATTGATCCTCAATAAGTGACATGTCCTTTGAGTAGTTCAAGTTGTTATGTGGAAGGCACTACCAGTTTCTTTTTCCAGTGAATTCCTCTCGTTCTGATAATTTCCTTGTCGTCACGGCTGTTGCTTATATCGGTTGACTGGTGGGGAGGTTTCAACGGGTGATTAGTGTCACAGCTTGTAACATCTCTCGAACAGTCCGGTCGTCATGGCATGGTGGTAGTCGTGACAGGTTACCGTCGGTAGCAGCGTGGAAGGTGCTCGATCACACCTCAACGGCAGAATAAAGGAAACCTCACCTCGAGACCACTACAGAACACCTAGCCACACCAAGACTATCAACAAGAGATATCGTAAAATAAAACTGTCACCCTCTCAATCCACACCCTCCAGCTAAGATTATTGGATAAAAGTTTGAAATCTGAAAACTTGTAAGTTACATTACCCCACCATTGGATGCTTCAATATTAATCATGGCTTTCTACACTCCCTTCGATGCCAGTCAAAACCTTATCTCCAAAACAGGCTATCCTTCGCACGCCCTTTTCCAATCGCCATGAGGCTCCTCCATTGGGGTTTTTCCCTCGGAGTGTTCTCATCTACCTCATTCCCAGTCGTCACGGCGAGGGGCATATTAGCTATCGACTATGGAACTCGTCAGTATCCCTGTTGTTGCTGAAATGTTTACTTTGACATAATTGAGTTGCTGAGCCTTGACAGTCACGATTTCCTCTTGCCTGCAGAATTCATGAAATTATCACTCGTCCAGCCTGGGATCCCATTTGATGTCCTCCTCAATCACGATTCCAAAAGGAAAACACAAGCCGTTGTTTCTGTCAGGGGTGAAGACAAGCTGATCGGAGATGACGCTGCAGCGATGGTCAGCGTGGTTTTAAATCTCATTAGTCAAACTAGGCTCATCTCCTAATCTTAGGCATGTTAAACTTCTCACCCATTGCTTCTCATCCAGGCGGCAAGATACCCTCAAAACTCGTACCCAGGTCTCAAATTATTACTCGGCCAGCCTCTCGACTCTCCTGCATACAATTTACACAAATCTTTATATAACATTCCGGCCGAGGCCACAAGTCGTGGTACAATCAAACTTATGCCCCAGCTCCCACCGAATGGCAATACTACCATCACCTACCTACCGGAGGAGCTCATAGCTCTACAGTTGTCTTACGCTCGTGAACTAGCCGATACGGCTAGCGCCAACAATCCAAACGCTGGCGTACCCGGTCTCGGCGGTGAAAGAATCACAGATTGTATTATCACCATACCTGGATTTTTCAACCAATTCGAACGTAAAGCTCTTCTTGACGGGGCAGAACTGGTAGGGTTGAAAGTCCTTAATTTGATTGATGACGGGGCTAGTTTTGGTGTCAACTATGCTATGATGAGAACGTTTGGGAATAAAAAAGTGAACTCTAAATCGGCCGATGGACCTGGAATTGAAACGCACCTGATCTACGACTTTGGTGCCAGTTCGATCAAAGCTACAGTTATTGAGTTTTCCATGTTTGAAGAGAAGATTCATGTATCGTCCAAGACCAAAAAAAATGTTACCATGGTTGATGTCAAGGGATATGGTCATCAGAGAAATATTGGGGGACTTCTGTTTGATCTCAAGATTCGAGACATCCTCAAGCAGGATTTTCAAACACAGACTAAGATTGACGTTAGTACGAATGATCGTGCGATGACAAAACTTTTACGAGAGGCCACCCGAGTGAAACAAGTCCTGAGCGCGAACGCCGAAAGTCAGTCCAGAGTAAGTACACATTCTTATCATTTTGAAGTACACAGCATTCCTCTTACCTTCCCGGCCAACTTAGATCGAAGGCCTAGTCGACGAGCATGATTTTAAATCAACTCTTACACGTCAAGCTTTTGAAGACGCTTGCGCGAAAGAGATTCCTAAATTTACCCAGCCCATCATTGACGCCCTCGAGCATGCTAAGATGAGCATGGTGTGTAACCCTTTTGTCCCATTTTATATTGAGCGAGGGAGGCTAAATAGACGTGCTTCATCAGGCAGACATCAAGTCTGTCATTCTAGTAGGTGGATCATCAAGGGTTCCTATGGTACAAGCAGCCGTAAAATCTCTTGTTGGAGAGTAAGCATGCCCGAGCTAGCTTTTCCACATCGTTTCCTGATCGAACTTGATTTTACCTCTTTCGATCTGATTGTCGTAATATTTCTTTAGGGACCGGATCGCTGTAAATGTCAATGCGGACGAAGCGGCGGTGATGGGTGCCGCGCTTTACGGTGCTGGGATAAGTCGGCAATTCAAGACAAAAGACGTTCGGATCCGCAACGTCTCTCCTCACTCCATGTCGGCCTCATACAACGTCACGAAGACTTTAACCCAAGCTGATCCTGCTTCGCCAGAAGTCATGACTAGCAAAACCATCACCACAACGTTGTTCCAAACGGGCTCCAAACTTGGGGGTAAAAAATCAATCAAGATGAAGAAGGCCGATGACTTTTCTGTTCAGCTTAATTATCTAAACCAGCCGTCGTAGTAAGTCACAGCTTCAACCACTATTTGCAAACACTCGGCCCTTCTACTGATCGTTATTCCACGCGCTTCTCTGCTTCCAGCTTCCCAAGCTCACTACTCAACGTCACCATCCATGGTATTTCGGCAGCATTGTTAAACTACACTAACGTAACTGGCCACGCCGTCCCTCTCAAAAATACGACTGTCAAACTAGTTGTTGGACTAGATGACTCTGGACTAGTCGTTGTTCCTGAAGCTACTCTGACCTTCCCTACAGAGACGAGTCTAGTCAACGAGGGCACGATTGCAAACAAGATTGCAGGATTCTTTGGAGGTTCGAACAAAGAAGAAGCGGAAGAGGCAATTGAAGAGGTGGCTACTGAGGATGACAACTCCAAGACGGGATCGCAAGAGAAATCCAACTCGAAAGACGGTCAAAGCGAAGTCGAAAAGGCCAAAGAAGCCTTGAAAGCTGAGAATGCTGGTTCGACTGACAACTCTAGTAAGAAGCAGCAAGTTGAGAACATGACCATCAAGCTGTCCATCACACGCCAGGCTCTTGGAATTCAGCCGATGTCTACCAACGACAGAATTGCATCAGGCAAATTGTACGTCTCCTCAATCTGCAGCATGTTCTTGACCAGGCGGCTAAGATTCTTTCTCCCCCCTCCCCCCTCGCACTACCCAGCCTGCGTGAATTGAAAGCAGCAGAGACTCGCAAAAGAAACCGCGAAGAAGCTCGGAACGCATTGGAGGCTTACACTTACAAACTTAGAGATCGTCTTGAACAGGAAGTGTTCCAATCACACAGCACCGAGAAAGAAACCGAAGACTTGAAATTTGCGAGAGATGAAGTATCAGATTGGTTGAACGATTGGGCTGAGCAAGCTCCACTGAAGGAATTGAAAGAAAAGAAACAGAAGCTAGAGTAAGTCTGTATCCATCTCCGACTAATCAAATGTTACATGGATTGTGTTTTTTGATATGTCGGAAACAAAAAAAAACAAATGGCAGACGATTGGAAAATCCTATCCAAAAGCGAATTATCGAAACCAAAGAACGGCCAGCCGTATTGGAGAGGTTCAATGCAACGTTGATGACGGCACAAAGCACCCAATTGATTCTCAAGCCGATTACCGAAGATGATTCGAAAGATCCGATGGCAAAGTATACAGAGGAAGAGATCAAAGGGTTCGGGGAGATGGTAAAGGGACAAACTGAATGGTTTGAAGAGATCAGCCATAAGGTCTCTCAACTGGATCCTCGTCAAGATCCCCCAGCAACGATTCAAGAGTTGGAATCTAGACAAAAGATGATTCAGGGTGAAATTACTAAGTTGATTCAGAAGAAGGCCCCTAAGAAGAAGTCCAAAACTTCGCCCGATCAGCAGCCTTACAGTGCTAAACCTACGACTGCTGAAACTAACAAAACTGACGAGTCGTCTTCTAAATCGGAACCAACTACTCCCGACTCTCAAACCTCTTCTGATGATCCCATAACTGAGGAGAGTCATTCTAAGGATGAATTGTAATGCGTTCTTTCTCTTGATGTCCTATATCGTTATTTTCTTTTTTGGAGAAAAAGGCTCTATTTCTTCTTGTTTTCTTTTCCAAAAAAATTATCTTCTTTGTGGCTTTGTAAAAGTTCATCGGAGTCATGTTTTTAAATTTCATACTTGAAAACTCAACTAGAAAAAACAAAAAAATCAAAAAACAAATCATAGAAATCAATAGATTCTTTCTTCAAAATTCAAAATTTCTAAGTAAATAAATGATTGGATTAAATTTTTTGTCGTGAGAAGTCAGAACTGTTTGCCATGTTTTTTATTAGGAAGTTTAATGTTCACAGTCCTGCGTGTGATGAGTGAGTGGTGTTCTGATTATGTAATCTTTCGAAAGTTATGTACCCCAAAAGTCCAACTTCATCTTCCTAGTACATAAGAAAAACCACATCAAGACTACTACCATGGTCAGTACTGTCCAACCTTCCCCATTCTTTGTTTTTTGCTGATCTCCAAAATGTGTATGTGAACATATACGAACGCTTAAGGCAAATACGACGGCCAAAGGGGCACTTTCGATTCATGGGACCAATCCACAATTCTTGATCGATAAAGTTTTGAGGTCCCGGATCTATGAGTCGGAGTATTGGAAAGAATCTTGCTTTGGACTGACCGCCGAGACGATCATCGATAAAACCGTCTTTGATCTCAAATACCTTGGTTCGACTATTACGGCTAACCTTAGACCGACCGAATTCATCTGTCTCTTACTCAAACTATTACAACTTCAACCTGAAAAAGAAATCATTCTGGAATACCTGCGCGCCGAAGAATTCAAGTCAGCTATCATGTTTCGTCTTTCTTATTTTATTTTATTTTTCAGGCGATGAAAGCCAATCGTGCTCACGTTCTATCAACTCCCCTCTTTCCGCCAATCAAGGTATTTAAGAGCTTTAGCAGCATTCTACGTCAGACTGACGTTTAACCCGATCAATGTATATCAAACACTAGAACCTCTGCTACAAGATTATCGGAAGCTAAGAACACGAAATTTGGATGGGTCGTATGGGTTAATGACATTTGATGAATTGATCGACAACCTATTGACCGAGTCGATCGTCTTCGAAATCGTCCTACCGAGACTGACATCCAGGAAGGTTCTCGAGGAGTTGGAATCTCTACCGGCTCGTAAATCTAGCTTGGCCGTTGCACTTGGCTTCCATTCTGATTCGGAGGGCGAAGGGGAAGCTGAAGATGGGGAGGAAGAAGAAAGAGATCAAGATAATGACGATGACCAGAGCCACAGTGATTCAAGTGAACCATTTGTCTCCCGCTCCCCCACTCCAGTTAACCAGGATAAGCCCGACCATCGAAGTCCCAGTCGGAGTAGTGATACCACCGACCGATTCGTCTCTCGCTCGCCCACACCAGTTGACTAAGATAGCTCTGAGCAGCCCTAGGCCCTCACCAACCATGATGGAATTAGAAATCTGGTTGCTTCGAATGGTGGAAATCAGAATTTATTTCGTTCTTCCACCCAAGACTAAAGCTCATATATGAAGTCAATCTGGACTGGAACCCATCAAAAAAAAATCTTCAGAAACAAGCATGCTGACCCAATCATATAAGAAAAACTCCCCTCCAGTTCTGCATCGGACTATCAGTGAATATTGCCAAGAGTTTGAAGACTAGCTCATTTGGATTCATTGTTGAAGCCCTTTTTCCTTCAACAAGCACAAGTCATTATGGCACTGATAACCCCTCACATTCTGAATTTCGGGGTTCACCCCGCATCTTGAGAGCCGTCGAGAGTTTGGTTGAACCAAAACTCTGAGGTCATTTTTTCAAGCTCCAATTTTGTACCATACCTCACCTTGTCTCACCGGAGTCATCCTGTCGCTGAAAAACATGGCAAGATATTCAATGAAGCTTTCGCTCAGTGTCACCACTTTTGCTCATGGGAGCGCGTCAGACATGAGCAGAGAATTCACCGCTCAGTCTCAGTCCACAGGTTTGAAGGTAAATCTCTTCTGACTGTAGATCACGCTTGATCAGTAAGAGTCGGACCTCAGCTAAAAACCATGTTTACTAGTCATGGAGCACTCCGTTATGGCTGGCAACTTTTTCTCTCCATCATATATCTCTGCCACTTCCAATTGTACTCCCACCCGCACCACCCGTTATATTTTTGGTAGTAATGGAAACCATGTCAATGTTGATGCATAAAAACTTCTGATGTTGCTAATAATTTGAATGAGTTGATGTTACACTTTATCAACTTGAGCAGGGCAGCAGAGCCACCCTTAAAATCTTATTATATCTTATGTCTTGTTAAGGAGAAGGAAGACAGATGAGGGGTAGAAAGGTTGGACGGAATCAGGAGGCACTCAGATGGGCACATGTAGGTAGTGTCAGTAAAATGAGGAGCACCAATGGTGGGTTTTTTTTTTTCTTTTTGAAGAGAGTCGGTACAAGCCAGTAACCTGTGGTTGATAAATAAAGCACAAGAGACAATGGTGAATAAAAGAAACATGATGCGCACCAGGCCAAATCAATGATCACTTGATGTAAAATGATGTGCAGAAGTACAAAGGGGGCCTTTGTGCTCCATCATGTCACATGTCATCAAGTGATCATTGAATATGAAAGAAGAGTAAAAAGAGGAAGAAGATTTGGGTTCTGCTGATCAGTCAGAGAAAACACCTACCACATCAGGGAACAACGTCTGCAAGTGTGTGTTGATTCAATGAAAAACAGTCAAAGACATTGATTCCATAATCCTAGTCCATCTAACCATGATTCGGATGAAAATAAAATAATATTAGTGTAGTTTCTAAGGATGAGTGGAAAATGGATGATTCCAACAGTGTCCTTAACTGTCATAAACACGACTCTTGCAGCAGGTAGGTCTGTAGTCTCTTGATATACAGGTACCATCTTTGCACCGAGAGCCCTCTACTAGAAGTAGGCAGCCATGTATGGTAGGCGCACTATGGTGACTTCAGCGAAATGACCAGCCAGTCCTCTGAAGAGGTTGGCAGCGCTTTCCGATGTGGCGAATATAGAGGAAGGGAAGGGTTGCAGGGCCATAGTGGAGAACCTCATGTTACACGGGCACTCGGCTCTATCATTATTGAGAATGTAACATTTGTTAAAAAGGTTACTAAGATGAAAGACCCAAAAAAAACTTGGTTAAACAAATCAGATAAACATAATTTAATAAAAAAGTGTTATCAGATAAACATGAGTTAATAAAAAAGTGTTGAAGTTCCTACAGTACAAAAGATTTCTTTCAAATCGTTTAATAGAAGAAAGTACATAACTGCAGTTCGTGCAAAAAGGATACCTGATTTATAACCTTGATGGAAGTAGAGAGGAATTGAAGAATTCTAATAGAGAACCACTGCTGTTGAATCTTTTTCGGACAAAGACTTAACATTGAATCTACGACCTTCGAAAATGTTGGTTTAGACCCGAAAGGTACAGTTTTCGCCCGTAAATCTAGTCACCAAGGCTCTAAACGCACTCTGCATGGTCCCCAGGTCTTCACTCCCTTTCAAAGGTCAGGCCACAGGCCATAAAGAGAACTGGTTATATTGTGAGCGTAGACACCTGGAAGACGGGTATCGCGCGGCCGGTCTGGCCATGCATTTACCAAACCGTTCCACATCTCAACGTTGGTGAAATGAACGGAATGAGGCTGGAAGTCTGGGTTTGGCGGAGAACTGATTCGGTTTTGGTTACCAGTTAGGGCCGAATGCCTCGCGAGGTGGATCTCGTCTACCACAGTCGGGCGGCCTTGAACCAAATACGCAATCCCAATGGAATTCTCGTACCAGGGGTAGACTCGAGTAGTGAGTATTGCCCGCTCATTAGCGTGGACCTCAACTACGCTGTTGTCGACGACAATGGTCAAATCCAGGGGCTCGATTTCGACTTGGTTTGTGGCGGGGTTCAGTATGGGCCAAAGCCTGAGCTTGGCGCGCTCCGTCGAGTTACCGACTACCAAGATGGAAGAACGGGATTAACCCATGGTGTTGAAACGGCGAACAGAAATCAGAATACTCTTACAAGATGGAATGGCGGAGCTGCGAGACCTATCGACTACAAGGTATTCGCTACTCGGATCATAATACACATCGGTCCATTCGTTTTCGCTGGATAGTATCCGGAAGCCCCCACGAGACATGGAGGCTCGACCGACATTTTCACCATCAAACTCTTGCCTCTCTGCGTAGAACTGAAGCCGAGCAGTGATGGCATAGTAACGATCTGTAGGTTGCTTTTCGAGCCGGACTGCATTTGTCGAAAGGCTGTGCGGTTGGGTTCCCGGGTTGTTTCCAGGGTTCAAGGTGCGAGACGGGAGCACGGAAACTGTGGAATGTTTTCGAAAGGCCGTCGTAATTTCGGGAAGAATCTTTTGACCAACGGTCAGAAGAGAAAGGCTGCCGTCGGCTTCAGCGCGGGTCGTCCAGCTGGGTCCATGCTCTGGAGACTTGAGCGCGGCCGGGTGGATGTGGCGAATGACCTGGACATATAATTCCCGGAATAACGTGAAGGCGCCTTGGGCTCCTCTCTGCGGTGTCAAGATATTGTTGGCATCGTCTTCCTGTAGGTTGAAAAGCATTCTTAGCGTCAAGTATGTTGGGTGAATTGATCAACAAAAGAAAATACGAACGTATGTCCAACCGACGAGGAGCTGGCGATTCTTTGATTCAAAGAGATGAAACGCATAGGCCTTCCCCCAATCTATGACCCCTGAGAAATCTATCTTTGATTTAACATTGCCGTCATCCGCGTTAAAGTCCCAACTGAGGGCGTGCCAAATAGGCCAGTAACCCGGACTGACGCGACCGCCTTCAGTTCCTGTCACAACGACGTTGAGCTGGCTTGGGGAGACAGCTGAATGTCCTTGGTTAACTAATCCGTGCTCGTCTATTTTGGTGATCGCACCGCATTCATAGTTGGTACCCTTAGCGCCGGTCCATTCACTAGTTGGGGCACGCTCAGCTAGCGAGGATGTCAAAGGACCCAAGTAGGTCCAATCACGAATGTTGTTCTCTTCGGTTTGACGATAGAGAAACAGTCGGGGTCCTCCATGGATCGGATCAGCTTCTGTTCGAATTCCACCGCTGAGAAGTAGAAAGTAAGTTCCACTGGGTTTGAGTCCATTCGGATTGCCCGGCGTCTGGTGAACAATGGACTCGTTGGCGTAAAAACTGGAGAATTCGCTTGACTTGAAAACAAACGGATCCCTAAATCCAGTGAGATGTTTTTCTGGCCATTGGTCTGTATTGGTCGTCAAGAAGCCGGAAGGGGTAATTAAGCTAATCTGAAGGGCGTTTCTCTAGATGTGGCAGACCTTCTACAGATATGGCTCACAAATTACAGGATTACCGTTGGCCCCAAAGTTCAACTTTGTCCAGGTATGACCATCGTCTTCAGTGTAGGCAACACTCTGAGTCTCAGCTCCTTCTCTCTCAGGTGGGACGCTTTTGGCTCCGAGGGGGCCTGTAAAAGCAGATGTGTATATTATACTTGGATGTCCGTTCCAGCCGTCCTTGATTATGGTACCATCGAGTATGCCTCTAATGTCATACAGCTGAGTAGGTACCTGTGGAAAGGACGATTATAAACTCAGCAGGGATGAAAATTAAGTTGCAAAGAAAGTGTGCCTACAATTGTTCGCGGATCTTTCCAACTGTGGTCTGTATGAAATGAAATGTAAGCCACGGTAAGGTGGGATAAGAAGAGAAGACATGCTTACGATCCTTAAAATGAACGAAGTCGGTGGTAAAAGCTGAACATTGTGACATATTGCCCCACTGTGCCCACAGCTCAGTCAGTTTTATGCAATGTGGGAGTAAAACTACGTAACCCAAAAATTGTGACCTACCACGAGGTGATCCGGGTTGCATTGGTACCCCACATGATATGCTCCGCTTTTTGTTTCGACTAGAATAATTGAAGAAGATGGCACAAATCAAATCAAAACTTGGTTCACTGCAACGAGCCTAAACAGCCTCCGATTTGAACGAACATATAGCCATGGGATCATTCATCCATCCTCTTGGGCCTATTACTCGCGCTTTAGGACGCCAGGTGTGGAATAATGAAGAATTCCTGCACGCAATCAGTTGGTCCAGCACCGGCGGTTTCAAACGGTCAATCAGGCATGCATCAGACGTGGAGTTAAGAGAATTTTGAAAGTGATTTGGGGAAGATAGGTTAGGGCCAGTCTTGTCGGCGCTGAAGGTGTCTATGGGACGTTCCTCGCGCCTGACCAGCTGAAGAGAAGAAGCGCCAGTGAAGCTACCCAGGAGGATAACTCCTGAGAGATGTAGCAGGAGCCAAGAAGCTTTCAGGTTGTTCATTGAGGAATAAGAATTCGTAATTGGGAGTTCTGGCTTGTAGCTAGGTGGGGAATTATGGAGAGGATGAGGTGGGAGCTCCGGGAGTGTTTATACGGTCGATCCTGCTGGGAGCAGCGAGCAGTCCGATCCCGGCTGTTTATGAAGGTACCTGACACCGTTTCTCTCCGATCCATGTACGACTTAGGCACGTCATGGGGTTATCCTGGTAAGCCCGGCGAACCAGAGGGCAAAGATATGAAACATGTTCGAAACTTATAAATCTCTTGACTGATGCACCATGTGACCCCGCATCAGTACAATATCATCGATTCACTTGAAACCGACATACAGCTCTTATACGTATTCCCCTTAATCCCCCAAACGAATAAACCCTCACTATCCTCTGGCCTTCGGTGGCACAGGGTGGCAGATTTGCGAGATGGGTGGATCTACCTACCCACAAAATGCGTGGCTAAATTAATCCACCCATAGCCTCAAGACTACCCAAGCATTTCCTTAGTGCTCAGGGCTTGCGATGGAGTGATCCACACATCGAGGAGTAGGTAAATATGTACCAGGCGTTCCGACTATTGTAGTTGAATTACACACTCCTTCCTGGATGCATTCGTTATGGCCTGGTGTTATACCAGCACGGGGGAAAGCAGATGCCCTTGGGTGGTACCTGGTCTTGCTCCCCCAGGCTATTAGAGCATCTACGCCTTTCACTAATCAGCACCAGTATACATTGTGGCTGCCCGCCACCGTTTACAGGCCTGTAGATGCCTCTCTTGAATTAACATGCCCGTCAAAATCAGCCAGCACAAATGAAAGTAATAATCCCGGGGAGAAAGAAATCACATTTCATTTCACCAAACCAAGATTCAAGGGTGGTTAAATTTGATTCTGACGGGAAGTCCCCCACTGTATTCAACATGAGCAATGCCTACTGGATGTTACAGCGGGACTACCCCGCATCAGCTGAGACCCCCACAAAGACCAAACAGCCGTCGCGATCCTGTATGGTTCAATCGGGCGACTACAGCGAAGGTCAGATGTTCTGTAGCCTAAGTACGTAATAACTAATTACGGACTTGTGGGCTGTAAGGTTTATGGTTTAGCAACATTTTTTTTTTTTTGTAAATATGTACAACACCGCGGACGCATTCGGGCGCCTCCAAGTCGTCCTGCTAGGCGCCTGGAAGGCGTCAAAATCCTATTCAGTAGCATAGGATTTCGTCTGCCAGGCGTCTTTTCAGGCGTCACCCAAGGGTGCATGAATTTTTATTTGTGGAAATATAAGGACAAAGATAAAATGGCACGTTGGAATTAAAAAGCAATGAAATTATGAAGCCAAAAAAAAGGAGGAGAATCTAAAAATATTAATATAACTATTGCCTCTGGACACTTGAAAGAACCTCTTTGTAAACAATATTTGATGGTTCATATGAAGGAAGGCCAAATTCAGGTTGAGGGACTACTACCTTTGTAGCTGGACTTACTTTGTAACAATGCAACATAGAGTTGTCCATGAATCAGGATCATGAAGTACAATACCTACATTTCCAATTGTCTGACCTTGAGATTTGTTTATACTCAGTGAGAAAGCCAGATTTACGGGGAATTGTTTCCTGATGAGCTTGAAAGGCAATCTAGACTCATCAGGGTCTGATATGAAGGGAATGTGTGGTATGGCCACCAAGTATTGTTGAGTTGCCTGTTAGTCTGCTACCATGATGTATCACCAGCTGAACCATGACCAACACCAACCAACACCCTGGCTGTCACAAGTGTCTGTAGCCTAGTTGGTAAAGGCAGCGCTCTAGCATGTGCCTCAGCTTACACTACCGGCATTTAGCAGTCGCAGCAGCCTGCTGCGACGCGCGCGGGTTACAGTGCCACCTCAATACAGTATGCATCGACACCTGTAGCAACAGCATGCATATAAATGCGACAGCATGCATATAAATGAGACAGCATGGATATAAACAAAAGTCACAGCACATCAACCAACCATTCACCCCATCGACTGCATATGTACCCTTATCACCCATTCCACCTCTTTCCCCCTCCCTTGCTCACCGCTCTCACTTTCCTTCCCCTTATTCTCTTTCACTAACCTCAACTCAACTACCTCAAAAAAAATTCTATATATTTTTTCTCTATACCCTCTTATTATCTATACCATGAGTTCCCATACCGAAATCCCCAATCCTGATCACACTCAAACCAATAACCCGCAACCCAATCATCTCGTCCCATCCCAAGGCATCAACATGGCGCAAGTCCAATCGATGATCCAAGCTGCATTAGAATCTGAAAACAATCGGCATCAACAGCAAGTAGCCGACCTCACAAATGAGATCATGGCTCTCAAAGCCTCCTCCGAAAGTAAAACCAAAAAAGATAAAAAACCGAAAGATAAGTCTGCCACCAAGGCCAAAGACAGCACGACTTCTACCCATAATACATTCTCGTCCAAAGCCATGTCCACCCCGAAAAGGTTTCAACGAGCCAGTTCTGCCCCGCCTGAAGCGACCAACACATTGGTCAAAAAACCCTCTAAGTTCACAAAGAAAGCCCTCGAGATTACCAAGGCTCCTTCCCCAAAACGACATCCTCAACAAATGCAAACAGGCGATTTTCCAGAACACTTCTTGACCACAAAAGTGAGTTTTTCGAATTTTTTGTCTCCACCAGAAGTCGTTTGAATTAACATACCTTTATCTATTTATTTTTAGAATGCTATGTTTGTCCATGTCAAGATCCTCTGGGGGCTCCTGAAGCAAGATTCAGTCCCCAAATCCCCAGATCCAGAGAATGTAGCAATGTTCTACCGCGCATTCTCTAACGAAACCGAAGTCCAGAAAGCTCTCTTGGGCAGCGGCACTCCATTGCTTACTCCGGCCGACATTCAATCGCTTAAAAATGCTCGAGCTGGACGAATCCGTGTGGGTAATTCGATTGTCAATCTTGGGGACAACTTCATCCGATATGCGCACGGATTAATGGCACGCTTAGGTTTACGAGTCTGGTGCCCAAACCTTGAGGAAGAAGCCTCCACACTCTACAATGCCGCTTGTCGAATTTGCGCCATCACGACTTTCCAGGAACTTGCTGCAACACGGGCTTACAATTTCCTCCATATTGAACCTTCCCAGCTCAACAACATGCCGCTTTTGATTCAATCTTACAACCACTTCGTCCACTTCTTGATGGCGGCGAAATTCAAAAAAGAAAATAAAGAAGAAGGGAAAAATGCAAAAGATGCTGCCACTAAAACAGCTCAGAAGAACCGCGAGAGAGTAAGTACTTTGCCCTTTGTTTGCTCCAGCCACTCGTTAATTTTTTCCTCTTTTTTACAGTTAAGAGATGCTCGATTGGATTTTGCAAAGGCCAACAAGTTCCATAAGCGATACATCAACATCTTATCGCAAGTCCGAGCCCACAGTGACGACGAGTTCAATGAAAAACACAACGTTTACGCCATCAAAACGCTACCTTACCGCTCAAAAAACGCAAACAAATTTTTTCGATGCCTCGATATAACCATGATATCTGCAGCAAAAAAAGAAGCCAGCAGATCCCGCCGCCGGATACGTAAATTACCAAAGGAACCAATTCCTTCGACTTTCAAGGTGCCTCCTAAAAACCTCCCCCTTGATTTCTACGACGCAGCATGGTACCAGAGCTTAACAGTAGCCCAAAAGAGGACCATCCCCGACGTTCAAGCGGTCGCATTCCTTCCAGATGCAAGCCAGTCACTAAAACCAAAGGCCTTTCAACATGCCGATGAAGCTCTGCGTGACTCGTTGTTCTCTCGAAAATACTGGGATATTTTGACTAAGCCTTACAATCTAAGCGGTGGCGATACATCCGAGGCTGAAGATGGTGAAGATGAAGAGAACACAGGCAGTGAATCCGATGGAATTGACTTGAATGCGCCCAGTCCGGACGAGTCAGAAGATGAGTTCTTTGATGAAGGTGACGCAGGAGACTTGTATGAAGAAAGCTTTGTGGGCTCTGACGATGACGGTGAAGATGACAGCGGGGACAACGAGCAGATGTCAGGCATTGAAGAGGATGAGGAGCCGCTTTAGAATCCTCCTAAGGAGTTGTGTAGATTGGGTATGACTACCGATTGCTACTTAGTTTACCAGACTCTTACCAGACTCCAGTTTGTTATGTATCCGTGTTTTCCTTTCTTTAACTCATAAGTAAACTTTGGTTTAAGTTTCTTGGTGCATTCCAAATACCAAGATGCCATTATGATGGGTCGGCTATTGTGGTAAAACTTACTTGAGAAAATTGTGAATAGCATCGATGTAATCAAGGGTAGTAATGACTCAATATCTTGTAACTGGGCATGAAATTTTATTAGTATATATTTCTCAACAATTGACAACGGGACGAGTTGAGATCATGATATGTCAAAAACATTGAGAAAAAAAAATTGCATAGAGACAGCGAGAGATGAAAAAAAAAGCCAACTGGGATAAGTACAAAAGCGTAGTAATCATAAGTCAGTCGGGAATGGTGAAAACAAGAAGGAATGTGGAAAGTAAATAGGATTTAAAACAAGTCGCTGGTAATTTCTAGGAAGGGGGAACGGTCATGGGGAGTCAGAATAATTCCGTGAGAGGGAATGGAAAGGGTATCCGCTGGAAGATAGCGGTATGCCGCTACACATTTTATCTGGGAGGGATGAAGTATGATCCCTTGATCGTTCTCTACCTTTCCGACCACTGCCTTATATAGGTAAAGAAGGTACCGGAATGAGGTTGTTGGAACTTTGGTTTTTTTGGGGTACATATTGGTGATCGGAGCGCACAAAATTACATGATCAGCATTACCTTCGTGATCTTCGTATATATATATTTGCTTCACAATACCATAGTGGGTCTTCCCATCCACCCTTGCCACGACGCAGTTTTGCGGTTTTGTAGTCGAGACAGTGCATTCTGCACACACAACTGATCGGATTGGCCTGGCACGTCCACTTAAGACCTGATCTTTCTTTCGAATAGGGAAGGTATCGCGATGCTTGACATTTGGGAACTTGATCTGGACCCAATCAAGTAGTCGATTATAGGTTGAATCCAAAAGTTCAATCGGCTTATTCTGGTCTCGTTGATGTTCCTGGCCCCCACTTTGCCTTTCAACCATTTCGGAGAACACCGGCTTGGCAAGGAGTTGCTGCAGACTGGACGCGCGGTTCATCATAGTTATGTTCATCTGGTCTACAAATCCAAAGCTGATTAAAACCTCATGACATACTGACAAAACTTTTGGGACTTACCAATTAAATTGTTTGTCTTGATCTTTTGCAAAAAACCAATCATCCTCTCGCCAGCAAACTCCGCAAGAGCAATTGGTGGACCCCAGCGTAGTGCTTGCTCCTGTAGATGAAGTGCGTAATGATGGTTTGGCTGTACTTTTGCACCTTCAAAAAGCTTGCCGACCGACGCACTATACTTGCTGTAGTTGATTGTAAATCTTTCCATGTGGTTCTCTCTTAATCTGCGAGAACATATTATATGGGTGCACGAGACTAGAAACCCAGTATTTGATAAGAATTGGAAACGTTTCGATTCGACTGGGAGGTTGGTGATTTGATCTATGTACATATCTAAGAGTACTAAAGGTACAACATAAGCAAAGAGCGTGTACCACTGGGATGCACTTAACCGACCGTGCTTCTCTGCCCCAAGGTTGCTTGGTAACCTATCTAACCCGGAGGGTAACACTACATTCTTCATGCTTGTGCGGAAATCTTCGATGTTGCTCTGAGTAAAAAACTGACCATCCACGCCGCCAGCTAATTCAATATCCTCTGAATCGTCCGAATCTGAGTCGTGAACTTCTTGATTTGAAATGGTTGACTGGGTATCATCCATCGATGTTGTACTTCCTTCAATTCGAGCACGTTTGTTTGATGAAGTAGACGCCTTGGGAAGCCCTCGTTTTTGAGATACATAAGTGGGAAGTGATTTGAATCCCCAGCGATAACGAAAGTGGTTTTGAAGCACTCCTTCGAGCCAGTTGTGCATGACACCAAGGACAACGTGCTTTGATGGATCCCAGTAACTCAATCGATTGAGCTCAGACCATCGAACCCCAGTTTCCTTGAGAAGCTTGTCTTGTGCGTTTTGCGATCGCGCGTTTTTAGATGCTCTGGCCGATGTAAGTGTTTGCTGTTTTAGACGAGATTGGCCTAGCTCCAATGATTCTAGATCTTTTGATTTGCAAAGACACCACGAGCAAAAGGCGGTTGCTGTGGGTGAGGCAAACCCGGCAATTTTCTTCGTAGCTAGAACGTCCCCGAGCAAGCACAACAGTTTGATTTTCACAATCCGACCATTGGGATAGTGGTGTGTTGGGATAAGTGTCCCCGATTCGAGTTCGATCAGCTCATCGATAAATGGTTTGAGCAGATGATTGATTGTTTGCGGGTCAGGTGAGGTCGGACCAGGTGTGACTCCAGCAAGACAAAGATGCGAAACTCGGTTGCAAAGATTCGGAGGTAGATTGAGGCATGAGAAGACAAATAAACCAGTTGATTCAATATTACCACTAATCTTGTTACCACGGGGGTTAAACCAGTCGGTGAACAACGATAGAGCTAGGTTCAACGAATCAGTTGTACTGTCATGATATAGATTCTTGAACGCGGTGCCATGTTGAACATCGGTAAGGTCCGTATCTTCACTTCTGAGTTTTGCGTTCCAGTCTTGAATGGAGTCTTCGGTGTGTGGTTGAACCAATAACCATTTTACCCATGATAAAATCGATTGGAAAACGAAAAAACAGCGTGGCTCGTTATGATTGATGGGGACAACCGACTTCAAAGCAGATGGCAGAGGAAATTTCCCAAGGTCCTTTAATCCACGATGTCTTGATTTGGTAACAAAAAGCGGTTCGGAACAAGGCTTGGAGTTGGGAAATTTCTGGTAGGAACAGAGGAAAGGGGTACTGAGAAGATTTTCATAGAGGTAGAAGCAACTTCGGCAGCATATGACCTTGTGGAGAGATATTTGCAACTCGGCTCTTTTGATTAAGGTACGTGGGTCGTGAGGGATGGTATTGATTCGACGGGCAAGTGACGACTGCTGCTTCTGGGCTTCTTTCAAGATATTGAGAATAATGTTTACGGCGATCTGACAATTTTCACGACTGACATTGCAGAAGAAGTACAGCCATGAAATAAAAAAAATTACAAAAACTGAAATGATTATCAGGAAAAAACATCAAAAACAAGGATGAACAAAAATAAACTCACAATATAACACATGCTCATCTTGATCCATGGGTCCAAAGGTTGATCCTGCATGGTCAGTTGATTCGTTCGACGACTCAGACGAAGGTTCAGGTGATGAAAACATTTTGGGGGTATCTTCTCGGGTAGGTGAAGCGATGGCGGGCTCAGGCAGAGATTGTCGAAGGTGCTTCCCGATAGTTTGACAGGAAACATATCGACCCCGTTGAATCTGGCCTTGAAATTCACAGCATTTTGAGCATCGACACAGGGGCATTATTTCGTAGGAGTTTGATGACGGATAATCGAATCGATCGTATCTGTTGAGGTGGCTAACTGAGAAGGATCGTTGTCGGAATTCTGTTTTTGATAGTGATGAGGATTGATCAAGGCCAGATGCGACCGATTTTGATGTGTCGCAGTGCTTCTCCATCTAAATTGACTACTATACCAACTGCATCTATACTGCCTATTACACAATCTATCTCATCAACTGAAGCTCACCAACAACAAAATGAAAGCAAATCAACTCAACCAAAATCATCACAGCTAGCCTCCTTGAATCCATTGCCTCAGCCATCCACAAACCCAAAAAAAATGACCTGTTTCTGGACTGATGCCAACAACAAGGTTCTAATCAACTGTTTAAAGGAGGAGAAGGCCCTCCATGCAGGCACAATAGACAATTTCAAGCCTGTTTCTTGGACCCAGGCCGCAATCACTTTGCAAGGATTGGAACATGCGACTGGCTCTAAAGCAAAGGACACAAGCACCTGCAAGAGTTGCTGGGGTGCTGTGAGTCTTCAAATAAAAATCTACATATATTAAATTGTAACTATGGCTACAACAAACTGAAGTTGCCTTCATCTTACAGCTGAAAAAGCTCTACTTAAGCTTTGAAACAGTTGCAGCAATGTCAGGAGCCGGTTGGGATGAGACTTCAACAATGATCTCACTCCCCCCTTTGGTATGGGTGGAGTTAGGAAACAACAAGAGTGCTGCTGGCTGTGATCTTTCTTGATGGCAGACACGAGTGTTACCACTTTACCACAATCTGGCCTTCCTTATCGAGGGGAACACAGCCAATGGCAACCTAAGTATGACAATGGTGGATAGCCCAGTGGACTTTGATGAAGATATTAGTGGTGATGGTGATGGTGAGGGCAACAACAATGGAAATGGTGATGGAGAAGGTGATGGTGATGGTGATGGGAACTTTATTGCTTGCAACCATGAGGAGTACAGTGATCACCAGTCACCTGTTTCAACCAAGTCAACCCAAGGTCCATCCAAGCGCAAGCAAGGCTTGACCATGTAACCAGATGTAATACTTGGTGAGCTAAGGTCAATGAGCTCTTCATTTTCCAAGGCCATTCAAACCACCATTCCACCACTTGCACTCCCTCCGCTCGCTGCCCCACCTACTGTTCACATGCAAGCCGTCACACTAGTTCAAAACAAAGAGGGATTAGAAGACTTACAACTGTTTGAAGCAGTTGAATTCCTTGGAAAGGATAACAACGCTGAGATATATATATCATTCAATCCAGTCCTCCGATCTAACTGGCTCCGTATGAAGATGGGCTGGTAGGATGGTTATTGTTTCCTAGATAGATTTATAGTACTATCAATGAAATACAACATCACAGTGGATCACAGTAGATCCCTGCCTTGGCAATGCCTCTGTCTATGTTGCAGAAGCTTTTGATAATCAGACCACATCAAAAGGGAAATTTCATCTTGCTTTTGACTGGCACGAGTTGATTTGTCCTGAGTGATTCCAGAAGCGTGAAACACTCCATATTCAATGGTCTCTGGCTGACTTAAATTGGTCACAGGTGTCCTATTATCTGAGCTTGCTAGTACTGCTTGAGGTTTGGTGACATAGATAAAATTATGTAGGAATGACATCACAATGATGACCTTCACTTGAGTACTGATATTGTATTTACATCCACTGTTGATCACCTCAAAGCGGCTCTTGATAACACCAAATATTTGTTTGATTACATTTTGGGCACTAGCATGTCTTAAGCTAAACAACTCTTGATGAGTTTGGGGCCTAAAATTTGAAAACATTAGCATTTTTTCATGGAATAGCCATGAAAATTGAATCACACAAACAAAGGCTTGCTCACTTTTTCCCACCTACAATGTCCCAGTCCTTCAGGTGATATTTGGTTGACCAATAAGGAATCAAGCAGGAATCACTAATTGGAAAACCAGCATCCCCAAGGAGCCATTTTCCTTCTGGTATCTTCAAAGTGCTTCTCCGTGCCGCATCCCAGATGCAACCATCATGTGCACTTCCTTCCCAACCTGGCATAACATATGTGAATTCCATGTTGAAGTTGCATACAGCCAAGACATTCTGTGAGGCATAAACTTTCCAGTTGTTGAACCTCTTTTGATTGGGAACAAAAACAGGTATGTGAATCCCATCAACTGCTCCAACACAGTCATCAAAATAAGGTGATAACTTGGGGTTGGACTTGATTTCAGCCAGGGTTGGGTCATTGATGAAGTTTTTTATAATCGGTCCACATTTGGTAATATCAGTGACCAACTGATTGATTGTACTAATCAAATGTCATCATATTAGCCAGTAAACCAAAACAGAACATGAAGATAGACCAGTAGTTGACTTACACAGAAATAGTAGAACCTGAACGCTGGAATCTCTCCTGGAGCTTCCAATTAGACAATCCAGTGATTAACATATACATCAGGATTCCAAGCTTTTCAGTAGCTGCCACATACTTTGAGTCATATAAAACTCCTTGATCTTCAAGCAAACTCTTGAGTTTCATGAAAGTTGGAACAGTCATGCCAAGATTCTCGTAGAAAGGAGCCGGGTTTGGGTTGTGAATCAGCTCTTCCAGCCACATTGCACCAGTTAAGATTGAAATGTGCTTTGGGACCAGTTTTTTTTTGTTCAGATGTTTGAATAAGTGGTACACTAGATATACATTTCTGGCCTGAAGTATCATCAACAGGCCCCTTTGCCTCTGCATCATCAGGTGGTGGGCATAGTGATAAGTGAGCTGCAATTGTTTTTTGGAGTAGATGTCCATCTGGATTATCATAATTTGAAGAGGAAGGACTAGCGGTGGTTGGCTTTGGTGGCCAGTGACTTGTGGGTGAGAGTGCCACATTATTCATGGCAGCCAAACAGGCTGGATCTCCATTTCACAGGTTCAGATACCCTGACATGTTTGGCTGACAGGGTGCCTTCAGCTGAGATCTGAATCTGCCCATGGGCAGATTCAGATCTCCCAAAACTGAGATTCAGGGCCCCGCACATCCAAACAGGCCCTAAGTAACTGCAACATACCCAATCAATGTCACCCTCATTACAAATCCTACTCACCAATGAGGGTGACACTGATTAGGTATTTTTCAGTTACTTATAGTATAGCAGGAGTGATAAATTACACTGTCTGAGGTCAAAGCTGGTCCACTCTGCCCAATTAGGATCCTGTACTTGTGCAAGTGAAGCAATCAAAAATCTCAACTTTCACAAGTAAATCAATCAAAATGCTGTTATAACTCCTGTACTTGTGCGACTACAGCAATCAAAACAGCTTATTTCTGATTTTCTTTTTTTTTCTTTTTAATTTTTAATTTTTAATTTTTAATTTTGATCTTTTTTTTTGGGCATTAATAAAAAAACCCAGTTTTTCCGCGTTTATACCCGGTTTTACGCAGCGGCGACGTCCAAATTGCTGCGCAGTACACCCGGTTTTCCGCATGTACACCCGGTGTTTTTATTTAATTTTTTGCGGGCGGATTTTCATTATTTTTCGAGATTTTAAATTTATTTATTATACTTACAGGGGTGTAGAATTTTATGGTAATTTTTTTTTTGCAAAAAAACTATGTCTTCTTTTTTTTTTTGGCCAATCCACCCGGTTTCTTTTTGATTTAATTTTTTGCGGGCGGATTTTCATTATTTTTCAAAGTTTTAAATTTATTTATCATACTTACAGGGGTGTAGAATTTTATTGTAATTTTTATTTTGCAAAAAAACTATGGCTTCTATTTTTTTTGGCCAATCCACCCGGTTTTTTCATAAAAAATCCTCACAGCTTGATTTCCAGGATTTCTCAACATTTTAAACTTTTTTAAAGCACTATAAGGGGTGTAGAATTTAATGTGACTAACAGTTTTTTTTTTAAATCACTGGTTGGATTTTTATGATTTTTGGACTCAATTTATTTCCAAACACCTTCACGTCTGTCTTTCAAGATATTCAGGGAGTTTTTAAATGGATTCATACACTTGAGAGGGTGAAGAATTCATTGGAAACAAATACTGATTATAAAATTAACTTCTTATCAGATTTCATGACAAAGAAATGGAATATTACATTTATTATTTATTCATAAATTATTAACTTGGAATAATGTCACTTGCTTTTAATTTATTTATTTATTTTATTCATTTCATTTATTCCATTTATTTTGTTTAATTTAATTTAATTTTTTTTTGTTTATTTTACTTGTTTTACTTATTTATTTTATTTTTTGTAAATAAAATATTGAATGAGGATAATTGGGGAGGTTGCGTTATTCATAAATCATTAACTTGCAATTATGTCTCTTGCTTTTAATTAATTGATTAATTTTATTCATTTCATTCATTCTTATTTGTTTAATTTTATATTATTTACTTTTGTTTATTTTACTTATTTAAAATGCTGCCCTCCATAATTTTATTTTGTTTTGTTTATTTTCCTTGTTTTAATTGTTTATTTTATTTGTTTTAAATAAAATATTTAATGAGGATGATTGGGGAGGTCACGCGCATCAAATGCCGCCCTCCATAATTTTATTTTATTTTGTTTTGTTTATTTTCCTTATTTTATTTGTTTATTTATTTTGTTTTAAATAAAATATTTAATGAGGATGATTGGGGAGGTCACGCGCATCAAATGCCGCCCTCCACATGCTATTTGCTTAAAAATTAAAAATTAAAAAAAACCGGGTGTAAATGCGGAAAACCGGGTGCACTGCGCAGCCGCAGCTGCGCAGAAAACCGGGTGTAAACGCGGAAAAACCGGGTTTTTTTATTAATGCCCTTTTTTTTTTCAAAAAACATTGTTTGTTTCTTTTCCATATTTTCTTGTTCCAATGTTTGGATATGCATTTCTTGCATTTCTTTGGGAAATATGGTTACTGCCTGGACAAATTTCACTTGAATAACACATCTTGCTCATATGGAAATTGCACAGAACAGTAATCAGAATGCCCATCAGAGAATGTGAAGAAATGCTTATTTAAATCAAAGGAAGAAAGTAAAGCTGGAAAAGAAATGCTTCAACAGGATTCATGAAAATAGTACTTTCAAAGAATCACAGCCTCAATGCAAGATAATTTGTGCAAGGGAAAAACTTTCAACACTCCCATTTCTTTGCCCAAGCACATCACCACAACTGTTGGTAAAACAAGCAGGGATGTAATCCACCCAAATAATTCTGTTCAGACTGTTCACTCAGCTGGCTGCGCGCCAACACAATGTACCATTTGAGCATAGTGTAGTGGGAAACAATTAAGCTAGCAGCTAACATTTAGCAGGAAGAAATTCAGCTAACAGCAAAAATTTAGTGGAAAAAAATCAGCTAACAGCTAGCATTTAGCCGGAAAAAATTCACCAACAGCTAACATTTAATGTAGCGTAGCGTAGATCTGATGCCACTACGCTAATGGGAACTTCAATATGTGTTAGCGGAAAAAAACATTACACTACTTGTTAGCGTAGCAGTTATTTTCCAAAGCTAATCACTACAAAACATTTGTTCAAAAAATTTCTCGCTACGCTAACTGTTAGTTTAGCGGAGTGTAGCGGAGTGTAGCGTCAGCTAACACTACAAATTTTCTGGCAAAAAAAAAACTGCTACACTAACAGTTAGAGGTCAAATAGCGTAGCGGCCCACCATTGCTACATGCCAATTTTTGGCCAAAAGTGGCATGTAGACCCTACATGCCAAATTATCTTGGTGTGTAGGGCCCGCACTCCAAAAAGAATGGTGTGCGGGTCCCACACGCCAATTGTTTGACGTGTGGGATACTTGCTCACGTAATTGAACCGGTGGACCGGTTCAATTACATGAGGGAGTCATTGGCCAGGAGGATTTCCTCCTGGCCAATGAGTTTATACAACCTCGTTGGCTGGGAGGAACTCCTCCTGGCCAACAAGGTTGTATAACCTTGTCAGCCGGGAGGAGTTCCTGCCAGCCAACGAGCTTGTATAGCCTCATCAGCCAGGCGGATTTCCTCCTGGCCAACAAGGTTGTATGACCTTGTTGGCCAGGAGGAAATCCTGCCAACAAGGTTATGCAACCTCGCCGGCTGGAAGGAACTCCTCCTGGCCAAAGAGGTTGTATAACCTTGTTGGCCAGGAGGATTTCCTCTTGGCCAACAAGGAACTCCTCCTTGCTGACGAGGTTACACAACCACCTCGGCCGGGAGGAACTCCTCCTGGCCAACGAGGTTATACAACCTTGTCAGCCAGGAAGAAATCCTCCTGGCCAGCGAGGTTATACAACCTTGTCAGCCAGGAAGAAATCCTCCTGGCCAACAAGGTTTCCCACACTCCAAAAAATTGGCGTGTGGGACCCACACACCACCAATATATGGCGTGCGGGGCCTACTGCCAAACATTGGCGTGTAGACCCTACACACCAGTTTATTTTGGCGTGTAGGCCCTGCACGCCAAAACAAATTGGTGTGCAGGTGGGCGTTGGCGTGCATTTATCAACACCCCACCAGAACCCATTGATTCACCCACTCATTCTACCTCTATTCCCAAAATTCCAATCCAAGAGGTATTTCCTAATTTGGTTGAAGACTTAAACTTGGAAGAGAGTTCCTTACCGAGTAACACAGAGGCCCAAGAAAAAGAATCTCCAGAATCATCAGTCAAATATCCTCCTTTTAATGAAATTATAGGCAATATAGACAAAAAGAATATTCTCACACATAGTAGACAATCAGACTACCACGCTCACACATCTTACCTTCACTCAGAAGACCCTTGATCATATTCTCAAGCTATGAATGGCAAAAATCAAAATGACTGGAGATTGGCTGTGAAAAATGAACTAGGAAAAATGTCTCAACGCAATGTATGGGAGGAAATTGAACCATCTCCTGAAAAAAAACCTTTAGGAATTGTGTGGGTATTCAAAAGAATGACAGACACTGACAGTAACCTCACAACGTACAAGGCCAGACTCTGTGTTAGAGGGTTTAATAAGCAAGAAGGAATCAACTATAATTTGGTCTTCTTGCCAACTGGTTGTTTAAATTCATTGAGAATCTTTCTCACCATGTGTAGGAGGCTTCAACTTTAATTCCATAAGATGGAAATCATGTGTGCTTTTCTCAACTGTTTCCCCAAAGAAGAGCTATAAATCAAGTTCCCAGATGGAGTCAAAAATCCCAACAACAAGATACTCAAGTTGAAAAAGGCCTTGTACTGTCTGAAGCAATTGCCCCAATGTTGGAACTCTGTTTTTTCTAAGGCTCTGAAGGATCTTTGTCTTGTGAATACAAAGAGCAATCCTTTTCTGTAATAATCCAAAGATCCATTAATTCCTTTCTACCTGTACTTCCATGTGGACAATATCATTTTTGGAGTGACATGGATTGAAGAGTTTGAGATGGGAATCAATTGACATTTTGAAATGGAGGATTTGGGACAAATTAAGTACACCCTTGGGATCAGAATTATGCAAGAGGAAAGAAATTTCAGTTCAGTAAAAGACAAATACATATCTCAACTTCTGAACAATTTCAATATACCCAGTTCCAAGCACGTGGTAACTCCTCTTCCAAGCAACTGGCTGGAATTTCACAAACCAACGGCTAAGCAAGAATACATCACTCCATTCAATTTCCAATGTCTCATGGGGAAAATCTAATGGCTGGTGCAATTTTCCAGGCCCAATCTAGCCTTTTCTGCTAGATTTATGTCTCATTTTTTTGGAAAAATCAGCCAAATCACATTACAAGGCGGCTACACATGTGACTATTTACATGGAGCTCAGAAAATTGAACTAGTGCTTGGAGCCAATCAATTAAAACTGACCAAAGTCCTGGGTTTCACCAATGCAGATTGGGGCAGAGGAACTAAAAATATGTTGTTCTCCGCATCATTGGGTGTATTTTTATGGTATGGTTGGCTGGTGGTGCCAAATTCAAAGAACCATGGCTGTTTTGTCAACTGTAGCGGAATTTTTTGGGATTCCCTCCGGTCAAGGAGGTCATACAACCTCCTCAACCAGGGGGTATCCCTCCGGCTGAGGGGGTTGTATACCTCCCCGGAAGGGCGTGCAAACTGCACACCCTGGTTTGAACAGGGCGTGCGGCTGCACGCCCATCCTTGGGGGTGTTGCACGCCTGTAGATGGGTGTGCAAACTGCACACCCATCTACAGGCGTGCCCACGCCCAAAACAGGGTGTGCCCCTGGCGTGGGTGTGCATTTATCAATCCCCCTTTGTCCTCTGTCACCACAGGTCTTCTCCTCCCATATACATCCTCTTCCTTGGCTCCAGTCTACTGATTCTTCTATCTCATCCCTCATTCAAATCTTTAACATCATCATCAGTGTACAAGAAATCTCTTATACAACAATTCTTAGCATCTTCAGCGTGTGCAGACAAGTGGGAAGGAAAGGTAGAAAACAAGGAGAACTGTGAAGGTAATCACCAGGGAGACAAAAGCAATCAGAACAGTCTACTTTCTAAGTAAAGTTGTTGCAGGGAATCCAGTTGGTCATCTACTAACCACTGTCCATCCTTCAGAGGAAATCAAAGAATAACTGGAACCAACCAGGAAGAAGGACACTCATAGTATTTAACTGAGGCCTCAAGGTGGAATGTAACATTTCTGTAGCCAGTTTTGTCCTTATTTCCACACTGGGTCCACCGTTGTGGGAGTATTTATATACAGGTGGTGCAGCACTGAGGCTGAGCCCAAAAGCAGGGGCTCAGAAGTAGACTGAGGAAGGGGGTATGTACCAAATGTCACCAGAAATTTTGCGGGGAAAAGCACAACAGTGCAGCATGCAAAATTCTATAGTTGGTGTGGGCGGACAAAGGCCGCTTCAGTATGTGCAACAACAGCAGGACTGGGTGGAGCTATGGGGTTTGGGGCACCCAGACTGCAAACAAAGTGTTGAAACCCTGCTCTATTGTCATTTCTCAATATTCTTCTTTCTCAAATTTCACCTGAAGTTCACGCATCCATAGTCTTTGTTGCTCTTGGTAACGCTGCACATTGGATGATATATTTCTTCAAACCTATCCGTAATAGAGATTTTGCTAGTACATCAATCCTTCTATCACATTCAAGATTGATCTTCATCTCATCCAGAAGAATAATTAACAATAGAAATCTATCCAACAATCACTATTGATCAGCCTCAAGATTGCTGTTTAATCTTGCCAAACAATCTTGCTGAACCATCAAGGCGCTTCACTCCTCAAGTTACTCAACTTGGTGAATAAAAAACAATCAATCTCAATAATTGTCATTTTCCCTTTTCCTATCCTCATTCCTCTGCTAAAATTGATCACTAATCTTGTTCCTTCTTTCTAGTTATCACTTAATTAGTGCTGTTTCCATTCCCTGCTTTATTACTTTACATAGCGTCCTGTCTTCTTATTGGTTTGTTTGTTCTATTTAATTTTCTACTTATTCAATCAACTAGCACCATCATCTTTATTAGAAATATATTCATCATTGTTCTAATCCTTTCATAACTAGGTTGCTTCAGTATCTCAACACCGCTTTCATCTCAGGGTTTTTTCTTACTTTTCTCTTTATTAGATATTATTTATTATTCTCATGCTTCTTGTTTTTATTAGCTCTTTTTGGTTCTTAGAAATATAAGTCCTTAGTCAAATACAAAGCAGGGGAATATTCAGGGGAAACTATAAACTGCAGGTCCACGGGGTATAGAAGTCAGGGTCATACTGCGGTGCAATGTGGAATTAGGGAGACAGGCAAGTAGGGTTCCAGGGAAGGTACCGGGGATTGCCGGAAATGAATGGGGGGTGGATGTTGTACAAATAGAGTTTTGGTATTATAGTTTAGGGATCTTATCTCATCATCAGAGTAGATATCTATCATCATCAGTGTACAGTAAATCTCTTATACAACAACTCTTAGTATCTTCAGCATGTGTGGAAAAGTGGAACAGAAAGGTAGAAAACAAGGATAACTGTGAAGGGCATCAACAGGAAGGTAAGAGCAAGCAGAATGGTCCAATTTCTAAGTAAAAGGTGTTGCAGGGAATCCAGTTAGTCATCTACCAACATCTGTTCATCCCGCAGAGTAAATCAAAGAATCACTAGAATGCTGCCCTCAAGACCAATTTTTGTCTTGAAAGGCAGCTTTCATCAGGTATTTTTTTTGAAGAAAAATTACCTTTCATGTAGGTGTGTCTGTAGTGGATTTTCCCATAGCCTCAAGGATTGACTTACCCATCAAACAGAACTGTTTTTGTTACAGAGCTTCATATATCATCTCTAATTTATTTCCTATAAAGACTCAATATTGATGCACACTTGTTTCCATTTTCTTTCCATCACAATATTTTTGTTTTCTCTTTATCAACTCTTGTTAATTTGATAACATTATCAACATTACTTACAAGTCAAATCCAAATCTTAAATAAAGCAGCCCACTATTACCTTTCACAAGAATCATCCCATAGTTGTCATTAAGTCCAAACTTTGGAAGACACTTTCCTATCTCCAAATACATAATTAAACTTAATCTCAATGTGATGAAACTCTTGCTAAGTCAACTCTTTAAAGGTACCAATTAATAGCATTGGGTGTTGATAAACGCACACCCACACCAAACCAAAATGGTGTGTTTTGCCCGCACACCATTTTGGGTTGGCGTGTTTGGTGGGAACACCAAGGTTTGGACCACCCATGGCCAATCCTTGGTGTGTTTGACCGGCATGTATACAACCTCATTGGCCAGGAGGATTTCCTCCTGGCTGACAAGGCTATACGGCCTTGTCAGCCAGGAGGATTTCCTCCTGGCTGAAGAGGCCATACAGCCTCGTTGGCAAGGAGGATTTCCTCCTGGCCAGCAAGGTTGTATAGCCTCATTGGCCAGGAGGAAATCCTCCTGGCCAAGAAGTTTGTATAGCCTCATTGGCCAGGAGGAAATCCTCCTGGCCAATGAGGTTGTATAGCCCCATTGGCCAGGAGGAAATCCTCCTGGCCAACAAGGTTGTATAGCCTTGTTGGCCAGGAGGATTTCCTCCTGGCCGATGTGGTAGACATTTCTGTTCTGGAGGGAAAAATTTAAAGTTTTTTTTACATATATTACAACACTCCACTATCTTTTTCACCACAGTCATTTTAGTTTACATACACAGTTACAGTATGTGTCCTGTATAAAGGGTATATATCTAAATTACACCTGTATTTCTGTATAAATGAGGCTGTGTAGCAACCACAAGCCACATACAGCCTGCTGCATAGTAACCATTGGGGCAGTGCAAGCCACTCAAGCAGACTACACAGCAATACAGAAAGCTGTGCAGGTCAGGTCAATTGATATAAATACATAGCAACCAGAAGGCTGTGCAAGCCACACTTGTAACTAGATCACTAGCTAAATTTGCTCATTACTACACTGCCACCCTGTATGCAGCTGTATTCTGCACAGCATTCCAGCCAAAAAGCCTCATTTGTAAAAGCACACCAGCTAAAAGCCCTCATGTAACTAGAACACCAGCATAAATGCCTCAAATTTTACTATATAATGAGGGGCTCTCCCTTCCTCTTTCCCCATCGGAGCTCATCTGACCTCATCACACCAGATCATCAGACCAGTCCCCCCATCTGATTAAAATTAATTACTATAATTTAAAATCTCTGCCACTTATTGAATACTGAAACTTTGCAATATACATATCACATTCACAACCAATCCACTCTGGGAGCTTGTGCTATAAATATTCAACTACACTAGACCACTGTCTTCTTCTTCCAGCCTAGCTGGGGGTGTTGTTAGTCTTTTGCTTTCAGAGAGGCAGGGTTTTCACCCATCAATACTTCTCTACATTCAGCCAAAGAGGTGGAAACCACTTTTGGAGTCTCACACCGACATCAGCAGAGTGTCCAACTTGGACATGCTGCTGATGTGTATTGGATACACATACACTATGTGTAGGTGTATTGATACACATACACATAGTGTAGGTGTATTGATACACATACACATAGTGTATGTATATCTGATACACATAGGCCATAGTGTTGAATATTGTGATCCACAGTGTTCCCAATATCAGCACATTGGATAATGACTTGGTAGCCTAGTTGGTAAAGGCAGCACTTCTAGTATGGTGTCTTAGCTTCTGCTAAGGTCGCTGGTTCAAATCCTGCTCAAGTCAATCATTTTCTGCTAGATGTCTGAAAAATGCTTTGTTAATTCTAACACGAATAACAGTCGAAACGTGCTATGTGCATACTATGCATTTACATATGGGATTATACATTATGCACTTATGCAATATGCAATTATGGACTTTGTTTCCAAATGCACTGCAATTTATTATGGACTTTGTTTCCAACTTTGGAATATGCAAAATGCTATTATGCAATATGCAATATCTACTTATTATGCAATATGCATAATCTCAATGTATAGACTAGCTTGAAATTGGTTGACTTTAGGGTCTCTTGTTCTCACACTGTGGGTCAGGGGGTGTGTTGAATATTGTGATCCACAGTGTTCCCAATATCAGCACATTGGATAATGACTTGGTAGCCTAGTTGGTAAAGGCAGCACTTCTAGTATAGTGTCTTAGCTTCTGCTAAGGTCGCTGGTTCAAATCCTGCCCAAGTCAATCATTTTCTGCTAATTGTCTGAAAAATGCTTTGTTAATTCTAACACATAGGCCAGGGCGTGCAGCCCCACCCGCATATCCATTGGCGTGCGGGTGGGCCGCCAAGAAGCACCCCAATGTTGATTGGCGTGCTTTTACAGCACACCAATTGCCATTTGTGTGTTTCACACGCACGCCAACGCATGTTGGTGTGCCTGGAAACACACCAACGGGCATTGGCATGCCTGCCAAACCCGCCAAAATGGGCTGGTGGGGGCGTCAAAACACACCAGTAGCCCCTGGCGTGGGTGTGCGCCAGGGGTGTGTGTTTATCAACGCCCAAAGCATCAATTTACCCCTTCAGGACATCAAAAAATGCCTTCTTTGATTCCATAAAAATAATATTAATCTTCAAACAGTCCCTATTCCTAATAATAAATCTCTTTACATTGGTTTCATCTCCAATGCATTTTTTTCCAGAAACCCCAAATAAATTCACAATTTCCTTCATTTTATCAAAGATTGACTGGTGGGTATCAAACCTTGGTTCCAACAGAGAAGAGAAATATCAACTGGGTTTTTCAACACTTTTTTCTTGACACTCCAATAACAATATTGCAGACCCCACCCCTGCCTAAAATCTGTGGATCTCAAGAATCAAGGAGAATGCTTGAGTTCAGTCTCAGAACCTCAATTCCCATATTGCTTCTGCTGAGGAGCCTTAGTTTCTTCCTTGTCTTGTATTTATTTTTTCTTTTATTTCTAAATTGGAAGAATTTTTCTCTGACAGAAATAGCATAGAGGATTCCAAACAGGCTTTATACAGTTGTAGACAGGGAAATATGTCATTAGACATATTCAATTCTCTGTTTAGTTATTTATTTTACACATTAGATTGAACTGAAGAGAGACAATATGGTTTGTAAAAAAGACCTCTAAATCCCAGGATCCTGTAAATTGCCAATTTCAAAGACTCATGGAAGCACTCCACCACTCCCTGAAAAAAAATGACTATTCTCATTGAACTCAACCAGATACGCACCAAGATGTCCATTTTTCTGGGGTTGAATCCCATGGCTTGTTGGATAGCTGGGTTTTCTGAAAATATTCCCCTTGCCTGATTTGAAGCTTGGAAATACTCTTGTTAAGTGTCAGCCTGCTACTAATTCAGAGACATCCTGAATATAGCAAAGTATATAAATGTCATTATACAGTAAACGTCATTTTTTTGTTTCAAAAGAATTCACACCTGATGTCTTTTTGTTTCAAAAGAAATTTTCAAAACATATTATACTGAACATATATTATGACACAGAATCTAAATATAACTTCTCCAATATTGGGAAAAATTGAAATGTTATGTCAGATTCTGAATATAAATGTGAATTAACCTAGGTTATCTAACCAAATGCACCCTGTAATTATTAATCCTTCACATCCCTTCACAGGCCTTTGGGCTTTTTACCTTACTTGGATTCTACACAACTCTAGATGTGTGTAAGTAAAATATGTAATTAAGCTTAATAAATTTTGGTTATGATGCATAAGTAACTTTTAAAACATCAGTTCCATAGTTACATGCACATGAAACCTGTAATAAGAGCCATAAGCCAATGCCATGGCCATATGTTTTTCCTACTAAGACCAGGTCAGCCCAATTGGTTGGTTGTAAAGGTCCTTAATGATCAAAATGGAAGGAAGAAACAAAAATAATCATCCTAATCACAATAAGAAGCCACTATGGGCCTTGTGACACATGTAACCAAGCACTACAGTAACCAAACCAGTTGTACAGGTAACTAGCACCAGGGGAAAATTTCTGGAACCTGCTGTCAGGTGCCCTACATATTTTGCTTTTCAAAGAGCTTAAAGTTATACATCCAGCAGGTCAAATTTAAAAAAAAAACCTGAAAAAATGTTGACAAACATCATAACCAATGAGGAAAACATGTTAATATCAACAAAAATTTAAAAATGAGCTGATCTGAACCCACCCAGATCTAAAGCTGAATTTTATCACAAATCATCTGGAACTCAAAGGAAATTCAATTTCATGTAACACCTTGGGCATGCAAATGTACATGTGCACATTCACATGAAACACTGGCATTTTCTCAAGTCCAAACCCATGTTATTTTTTTCAGCTGAATATCAACTCATCTTGAACTCAAGGGGAATTGAATTTTACAATGAGCCTTTGGAACACATAATGAGATGATTCACAGGTTAGATCTTCCCAACAATGAAGATTAAGATAAGAATCTATTTAAGATTCTGTTTTAGATAGGAGTGATGTGAAGCAGCACAAAAAAGTTGATGAGTCAATGAGACAAAAAATGTTTTTCTTTTCTTTAGTTTTAATTTAATTGATTGACTTTAAAATAACAAAACAAAAATTGAAATTCTACTAACTCTGAACTGTTTTAATGAGATGATTTGCGGGTTAGATCTGCCCAAAAATGAAGATACAAATCTATAAAAGGAAAAATGATAAGAGAAGAAAGCAAAGTTAATGTGATAATTTGATAAGAGAAAGAAACATGAGAAATAATTGTTAAGCACCTATTTATGATTCTGTTTTTATATAGGAGTGATGCAAATCAGCACAAAAAAGTTGATGATTCAATGAGAAAAAAACTTGAGGACAAATGAGAGAAAGATAATAAAATAAAATAGCCCATTAGTTTTCCTCCTTTACTACTGGTTCAAAATTGACAATTTGATTTGTTTGAATTACTGTTTTTCTTCTCTTTGGTTTTATTATAATTGATTGACTAAAGAAAAGAAAAATGGCATTGGGAATTGATGGCTTGAGCTTTGATGAATTGAAGGTGGGGGCTGATAAGTGGTTTGTTGAATTGAATATGGTAATGAATAGTTGGACTGATTGAATATTATGAATGTAATTCAATAACACAAATTTAAATGTGTAAATTTTTGACAAACTGGAATTTTTCCAAGTCCAAAAATATGTTTGTTTGGCTGAATATTTGTTGATAATTGCTCTGGATCATACTTTGGTAATAATTCAACGTAATATTCAAGGCAGACACATGCATTAGATGCTAGCAACATTGGAAAACCTTCCAACAAGCCCTTGCAATGAAATCTGCAATGGCATCTGACCGGCAGGTGGTGAAAATTCTGTAGGTTTTTGAGTTTAAATCACTTTATTGTAACTAGATCTTAAATGCTAATAGGAGTAAAGTTCTTGAAAACAAATAGAGTAGAATGAATAGTGAGTAAAAAATAGATTCAAGAAAATAAAGAGAATGAAGTAGCTTTTTATCAATAATACCTTCTTATGATCTAATCCTAACAAAACCCCAGTAAGAAAATTCTAAGAATCTTTATGGAGATAATAGACAGTAACAAACAAGCCTGGAAGAAATAAGAAGTGTCAATAACTGAGGCAAGATACGGTAGAAATTTAATGTAATTAGATAGAGAGAATAAATCAATCAAGTACCTCCACTTGTGTTAAAGCTTAGCTCCTCCTAAATTCTTTGAGTTTCTTGAGAGGGGTGTTTCGGAGAAGATCTGGTCTTTAGGGTGCTTGACAATGGATTAAGGGATTGGTTTGGGTTTGTTTCAATGGTTTGTTGCAAGTCTTGACGAGTCTGCCCACAAATTCAATAGAGCGTGCGGGGTCTGAATCTCTTGTCAATTCACCTCTTATGCATAAAGGTCCATTCATATCATCGGGTCCGAATTATTATTCAACAAATTCTCCTCTTGTGGTATTCTTTGTCTTTCATTCTTTCTAAGATCATACAACCCTCCAAAAGGAGGAGGTAAATCCTGCATTATTGGAACTTGTAAATTGAACTGTGGTTGAACAGGAGGTAATTATTTCAGGCTGCCAACTGTAAATACACCAGTAAAGGAGAAAAGGTTGGAAGGGAGCAACATGATTTAATCTTGATTGATGAGGTCATTATCAGTGATAGATGATAAATTTAATAACTGTGTAGATGTTGGAAAAGAAGACAGGATACAGTTACTAGTGGAAGAGAAGAAAATCTGGCTGTTTGACCCACCAACCCAAGCTTGGTTTGAATTTGAACAAGGGAGACTAAAATAACATTGAATGAAGAAAGAGAAATAAAATTCAAATAAACAAAAGAAATCTGTGATTAATTATACACATCTGAACCAATTACATGTCCTTCCAAGCTTGTGTACCTTCACCCAGGAGGCTGGGGATCCATCAAAACTTCTACATGAAAAGGATGAGGATAATTTTGTTACCTTTAATTCCTTAACTCTTGCAAAATTTACATTGATAAATTAACCCCCTGCTCCAGAGTCAATCAAAGCCCTGGAAATGAGAGGCGGGAGCCTGGGTCAAATAAGATGGATAGGGATAACTAATACGTATGGATTTGTTTATAGAAAAAGAATAGGTAGAGAGGATTTAATTTCTGCAAGAGGAATAAAAGGCTTACCCTATTCCATAATTTGACCATCTCCATCACAAAAAAACATTGACATGTCAGCAAATGAATTAGATCCCATGTTGTCCCAGGAAATGAGTTGATCCATTTCTGCAATATGAACTTTGTAGATGTGCTTTGGTGTTGGAATTAAGTTTTGAAAACAGATTGAACTTCATTGAAACCTCTGTTTTGGGACAGGATCAATTGGTGATGTGGGCTGAATCATAAGGCTTGTGAGATGTGCTTTGGTGTTGGAATTAAGTTTTGAAAACAGATTGAGTTTATACTTCATTGAAACCTATGTTTTGGGACAGGATCAATTGGTGATGTGGGCTGAATCATAAGGTTTTTGGCAGTACCCGCCATGATGGCATTAATCTTCATGGGAATTATGTTTGAGGGAACTGGGGGGGGGGGGGGGGGGGGTTGTTGTGGATGATAATCAGGTAAAAGGGATGACCCTTGGGCAATACCCCTGTGTCAAGTCATCCAGAGTACCTGAAGATGAAACTGAACCTGTTCCAGATGCATTGAAAGTATATTTTCCAAACTCTCAAATCCGCCAGGTCTGGTCATTGAATCTCAATGATAAGGAAGTAATTCAAAAGACTCATTTGACATTGTGAGTAAGATTTATTTTATTCTGATATTTTGGATGCAAATATCAAATAAGACACTGAACCAAACCAAGAAACTCCCAGGAGGATGACCATCAGAGAAATGCATGAATATCATGTGTAATCTGCATTTGGAAAGTAATCCACCACAAACCCCACATCGCAATAGTTGCAGAATGCAAGCTGCATGGCTTACAAAAAGATTTCTCAATGAGGATTGCGAAAAAACAACCAAAATTTACTCACATTCCTGCATCTAGATACCCTAGTGACACCTCGCATTGGTGACAACTCCCATGTGATACTAATCTCTGCACGTGGTCGAGCATAGGATGTAGATTGGCTGATATTTGATCAACAACGACCTTAAGCCGCTTTATCATTCACCTACTTGATGCCCAATATTGAACTTAGAGACATAATGTAAATGATTAATGATATATCTAAGTTTGGTAACAGACCTTTTTGGACCAATAAATAAGCGAAAGAGCTGACAAACAACACTTCAGCAAGAAACGAAACGAAACGCTCCAGAAGCATTCTGGTAAGATGTGTATTTTCTGGAAGGGTACTCCACTCGAGCAACCAAATTAACAATCAAGTTGATGATAATGATATCCTGAATGTGAGTTGTTTGCGCGGGCTTGACTGTTCCTTCCAATTTAGCGAGCGACCTGACGTTTTATACGTTCTGGGTACACTGGCTATCCTTCAGGGGTTTGCTCAAAAACGGTTTATAGCGAAAAAGTGCTGTGATTCGGGGCGAAAGGTCAACTCAGCCACACGCTTTGTTCCAGAGTGTCGGAATTGAGACTTACTAGCCGGGTCGATGTCATTTTTACTATCTTGCTGTTTGGGCGTTTTATTCATCAATTTCCCTTCACTTTTCAAAATTCTCTCTGCAACGCTATCCACCAACAACCCTTTCCAGTTGCTTCCTTTGCCGCTTTGAATATCGCTTGGTAACACTTTTGATTGGTTAATGATGGTCGGCTCGATCGAAAAGGAGTTCAATCCTAACTTAATAAAGGTGGGAATGCAAGTATCAACTGGTGTTTGAAATGAAGTCCATGGATCGCTGTACAGCTCTAGTAGCCTTTTCGATCCTAAAGATGACACGGCATAACCATGCAAGCAAAGCGGTTCGGTGGATTTGTGTAGGTTAGGGTGTCCGAATTGGGGCTCTGGAGACAAGATTGTCAGCTTATTGCTCGTCGTAGGCCCTCCATAGTCAGTACCTTATTTTCTGACTCACGAATAAGTTCGTGACCCCAACAATGACCTAAAAATACTGTCTCCCAGTCCACAGGTAGATGCCCCTCGATCGATCTCCATCGACGTTCCAAGTCCCATTCCATATCCACGTCATCTTCTAGAATCAACGCGCTGGCTTCACCACTTTCTTGGATAGAGCGAAGGACCCTTAGATGATTGTAATAAGTTGAAACTGTTGCCGGATTAATTTGTCTTTGAAGCATGTTTTCTTGAGTATCCCACATTTCAGCTGTAATATTGAAATCCGGGTTGCTGCTTGTTAAGGTGTAGTGATCGGAAACTGACCAAAGATACTCAACCCAGTCTTTGCCATCAAATTCTGGACGCGCTCCTGCAAGAGAAGGTAGTTTGATGTTCCGCAGAAATTCCTGGTTTGCCGCCTGTCCATTGTTCACCGTCAGCCAGACTGATCCTGCACCCATGCCCCCGATCCTTTCTTTCTCCAAGCCACTATATTGAGACATCAAATCGAGCTTTTTCTTTCGAACTTCCGAGGCCCGCTCTCCAATCCATCCTATTACTGGGTGATCCTTCGATATTGCATCAACAAATGTGATCTTGACGCCTAGAGCGGCGGAAATTTTGGTCATTGTTTCGCGCCTGTCTTTGCGATTAGGAAGAGAAATGCAGTAGATACGTCCGAATCCAAGGGTGGGGTGATGTTGATTGAAGTTTTCTGGAGAAGTAGTTACCTCCAACATTCTTCGGTAATCAAGAGTACTGTCGAATGAAGTTTGGGAGAATGATATGTCTGGCAAGGCCGAGTTGAACGCCTCAGATAAGAAGTGCCGCTGTGGAACTGGTTTGAGTGGTCCACGAACACGATAAATTACTAGCATGGACGCAGCTAGAAGCATCAGCATGAATCCTAGGATGTACCTCCAAGTATGGACGTGCTTTGATGGGAAGAGGCTCCATGTTCGATGCATAGTTGGGTAGAGCACCACTGGATGGATGTAGGGCACCAATTCCAGATGTGTGATCGTATAGCTGATGAAAACTTGATGCTTGATGTGGCGCACCAATGGAAATGTTTAATTCTGAGTATTCCGGATTCAACGGTGTTAGGTTTGTTGCTTTTATGGCCAACCTGTTGAACGCTTACGCCCAGTAGGCTGCTAGTAGTTCACCATGCAAATAGACATAACCGATCCACTCTTGTAAAGCGCGTGTTATCAGGACCAGGGCTGCCCTGGCGCTGATCCCAATGCGTTGGAATTTTGACTGTCTTAAAATATAAAGCTTGGAACTGCCCTCATCATCAGAGAGAAATATCGTCCGGCGTTGAGTATTTGTCCAGCGTGCAGACTGTACAATCCCGCGTAGAGAAGACAAATTTTTAAAGAGTTTTGTCATCAGGATGACATTGTGTAGTTTTTTTAGCTCCCTGGATCGAGGAGGTCATACAACCTCGACCGGAGGGAGTAACCCCCCCCCCCGGCTTCCGTCGGGGGAGACTCCCTTCTTCGTTCGGGTTGTGGTAGATAAACCAGTTAGGTTACGGCAAGCTCGCATCGCTAACAGCCAGCGTTCGATTGTTGGACACCGCCGGCATACCGAGCACTTATACCAGAATTATACCAACGAGCGACCTTCACATTGTTCTTGAAGTCCAGACCTCATCCTCATTATCTTCCTCGGGACTACAGATGGCTGAACAAGTGTCCAAGCAGAAATTATGGGGTGGTAGATTTACCGGTAAGTAGCGTTTGACAATGTTTAGATTCCTACCAGCTATACTTGGTGCTGATCAGTTTGGCCACAGGATCTACGGACCCTCTGATGCACGAATTCAACCAATCGCTGTCTTACGACAAAAGAATGTTCAAGGCAGATATTAAAGGATCCCAAGCGTATGCGTTGGCGTTAAATGCGTCGGGCATCTTGAGCTCAGATGAGTTCTCTGCGATCCGATCTGGCTTGGATGAGGTGCTACACGAATGGGAAACATCTACCTTCGTTCCACACGAAACCGATGAAGACATTCATACTGCTAACGAACGCCGATTGATGGAGAAAATTGGTAAAGTTGCAGGGAAGCTACACACTGGTCGAAGTCGAAACGATCAAGTTGCAACCGACATGAGGCTATGGCTGATGGAGGAGTGCGATAAACTTTTAAAGTTCATGGAAAGTTTGATCAAGGTTATCGCTAGTCGAGCGCAAAAGGAACTCAGTGTTCTGATGCCTGGGTACACTCATCTCCAAGTGAGTCCACAGTCTTCATCGAATAATAATGAACTGCTTGAAATTTTTCACCGACATCTTCCTGGTGGGATACAGCGAGCTCAACCTATCCGATGGTCTCACTTCCTGATGTCACACGCTACAGCCTTTCTTTCCGATCTTAGTCGGTTAAAGTCTTTAATTCCCCGAATCGCGACCCTCCCACTAGGATCAGGACCTCTTGCAGGTAATCCGTTTAAAATCGATCGCCAGTTATTGTTGGAAGCACTTGGATTTCAATCATTGTCAATCAACTCCATGCACGTAAGGCTACCTTCATCTCTAACTGCGTCGTCTACAATCAAGTAACGTTCAAGTTTCCCTCTTCAGGGCGTCTCCGACCGTGATTTTGTGGCCGAATTTCTCTTCTGGTGTACCATGACGATGGTACATGTCAGTCGTCTAGCAGAGGATTTAATCATCTACTCGTCGTCGGAATTCGGCTACGTTACTCTTTCAGATGCTTACAGGTGAGCAGTCACATTGCTTGTCGATCGCCATTTGTTTACAATCATCTAAATTCAAGGATTCTTTCAACTTTGTAGTACTGGATCTAGCATTATGCCTCAAAAGAAAAACCCGGATTCACTCGAGCTGTTACGTGGCAAATCTGGAAGAACCTTTGGGCAGGTTTGTGCATTTCTCCCTACATCCAATCATTTCACCACTAGCTAACAATCATTTCTCCCTGCTCATCTGCTGAGTTCAGCTCTCTGGCTTCTTGATGACATACAAGGGTCTTCCGGCTACTTATAACAAAGACTTGCAAGAAGATAAGGAACCGATGTTTGATGCTGCCGACACCTTGTCGGCCTCAATTCAAATCCTCGAGGGGGTCATGGCAACTTTGGAGGTTCGTACTGCATCTTTTCGGTCCGTGTAAACATCAGCGCGCATTAGTCTTAATATCTTAGCTTGTGAATAGATCAATGCTGAGCGAATGCAGGCAGCTTTAACGCCCGAAATGCTTGCCACTGACTTAGCGGAATATCTTGTCCGCAAAGGGGTAAGCTCAAATAGTTATGAAACCTAGAATCAGAATATTACACGCAGCTAATGCTTTGGGTTACGCTTCCTTGCTGCGAAAACATCGCAAAAAATAGATCCCCTTTCGAGAAACTCATCATGTTTCGGGCTCTGCAGTCCGGCTAGCTGAGCAAAAGAAAATCACTCTGGCAGAGATAACCCTCCAAGAATACCAAGGGTTGTCTGAACACTTTTCCCAAGACGTATTCGAGGTTTTCAACTTCGAAAACTCCGTTGAGCGTAAGGATGTCAAAGGTGGCACGAGCAAAAGAGCGGTTTTAGAGCAAATTGATATTGTCTTGAACCAACTCAAATCTCGTAACCCGATAGGTGTTTAGAACCAAGCCAACGCGTGGAAGGCTGCCATATAGCTTTGCTGTGCTTGAGCTTTCGATTCCCTTATCCTTAGTGTATTTTGGCAATTGCCATTTCTTCGGTTTGTCTAATATGTCCAATCTTGTCGCTACCCCTTCACGATTGCTATATTGTTTATATCTTCCGGATTCGATTTAACATCACTTTCTTTTTACAAATACTGCTTAAACTGGTCATTTGATAACACAAACCTAACCCTACGTTATTGAATGATTTATGACCCAAAACCGCTAACGCTACACGCCAATAGCGTACATATGGCCTAGTCAGCGTGCATCAAACGTAAGTATTTTTTCCCTGGAGAAGAGAGTCAGAACTGTGTCGAAGTCCTGAGTGTCCAGAAGGAAACACAAAATTTAAAGTGTCCTCGAAATTTTACCCCAAGCGACTTGCATGTTTTTGGCCCCCGATGTCTCTGTAGTCGATTTGCTAACTTTCCCGCAACTGCGGAGAAGAATTCACGCACCTCGGTACGGGGGCTCCGCAGCTGCCGAACCAAGCACACACTCGGGGACTCTACAGGTCGCTTGGTAAACGGGGTTCGGTGGGTGGGAATTGAGCGGTAAAACATATTGTGTTTTTACAAATGCTTGGACTTTTTGACAATTTTTGGATGGCAAGGTTATGGGATTAAGGCCCCAGCCCTAGTTTAATCTTCAGGTTACTGCCACGCACAGCATCAGGAATCAGCCATGTTGATCATTGTCAGCTAACCGCTAGTTATGACAGAGCGGCTACTGACAAACCTGCGCCACAGAGCGCAGTAGAATTGATAAGAGAAACCTGTGCTACGGAGCGCAGTAGAGTTGATATGTAAGTACAACCAGAAGACGCATAAATATGTAATCATTTTTATGCAAAACTATGGAAGGGTGGAAAGAACCACCTTGAGAATTGTTATAAAATCAAGGAGGAAGCTGGAGAAAGTTCCTCAGTACTGATTACTAAGCCCATCCAAATTGTAGCCTTCAACTATCTTGAAACTACGATTGGGGCTTTCATCAAGACTCTTTTCCTTACTTACACCTCCCTCTACATTTACTCACTAATTCTCAACTACTCGAACCTTAGTGAGTCAATTCTCTCTCCTTCTTATTTATCCCCCTATACCATCATCCTATAGAGTCCTCGGACTTTGGTTGCTTTAGAACAACCAGCCCCTCCAGAAGGAGGTGTGGTTATCCTCCTCAAGCTTAAAGAAGTTGAGTCAAGCTGTTCATAGTGAACAATATTCAATACTATAGCCTTAAAGTATATCAAAATACTAAGTTTAGATTCAAGGTTGAGTCACTTAAGAGACTTGCCCTGACAATCATTAATGACCAGATCATGGGTTTTGAAAAACATAAAAGATTGTGTTTTTGACAGATTTTAACAAATCTTGATGCAAATCAGTCCAAGCGTTTGTAAAAACACAATAGGTCCCTAAATTTAAAGAGAATCTTAACAATTCTTCACCTAAAGAGGGCTAAAGAGATGAGTGGCGCGGTCTCTGTAAAGCTGGCTTACCAAGCCACTTCACAGAGACAACTGAGGATGCTCTCAAGTGGCTTGGTAAGCCAGCTTTACAGAGGTGGAGCCCCTGGTCACACTTGTGGCCTCCTTTGCCCTCTTTAACTAGGTTCAAGGGGAAAATAAGATTTTGAAAAAATTGGATGGTGTGAAGCCCCAGCCTCTGCATAAGGCAATAGAATTGGCTATCCCAATATATTAACAGTTCTTTACACTATTATTACCTCCTTTATGTCATCAGGAAAAATAAAAGATCCCACATCTAAAAGTGACATCAGGAAATATAACAAAAGCAGATTATAGAAATTTTCTTGCTAATAAATTTGCTGTAGCATAGCATAACACTGCATATGATAGTGGAAATTTCCCATATTTTTCCAATTCTACACCATCAGAGCGCCAGAAAAGGCATGATAAACTACCAATTTTATGTAAAAAAGTGTAGTGTATCATAGTAGCCCAGTTTTGGCACAGTCATCAAAACAGCTGACTCTTGTGATGATCCTTATTGGCCACCAGCAGGGATCTCTACCAAATGCTGGGATCTCTACCAAATTCTGGGATCTCTACAAGGGGGAATAGTAAACTTGTTCATGATGATTGCCAGTCATTCCTCTTCAAGGTCAACACAGTTAATTGAAAGAGTTGCTACAAGCTCATCTGAATTTTCAGAAAAAAATGTCAGAATTCCTGTCTACTTCTCCGCTCACATCTCTTTCATACTCTATTCTCCTCCCACTCTATTCATCTTATCCATCATACTGTATGATGTTCTTCAACTTATTCCATCAAAAATCACTTGATGTAATTCCATTACAGAGTTGTAATGCCTTTAAGTCTTTCCATTGTTTACAATTACGATTTTTATTCCATTGTTAAGTTACAATGCCACCTTCCATCTGCTAATTAGTTATTAGCATATGGTTATATTACATTAGTTAGCTCAACCACTTTTTAGCCACTCTTGTACTAGAATACTTAATCTGGCTTCTGTGCCAGAAGAAATAAAACCATCAAGTTAGAGCCTTTTATTCTTTCTCTCTTGCTCCTTTGTCCAATCAGATCCCTCAAGATTGTTCCCCCCCATTTCTCTCAAGCATCAATTCTGAAGGTGAAATTCAAACAAAAAATAGCCACAGAGAGGTATAACAACAAAAATAAGGCCACAGAAAGTCACTTTTATCAATTCACCATTGGCTGGTCAAGTCACTCTTAGTAAAGGTCACCTAGTATCAGGTACATTAAGCTTAGGTTCTTAATCTTTTCTCTATTATTCTTTATCTCCTTGTTGGTTGCATTAATATTAATATATGGGCTTTTCTATCAGTCTTACACCTGTCATATTATAGTCCTCTGGTATAATTATCCTCTTTGTCCTTTGCTTCTAGCTCTCTGTGTTATTGTATGCCTGTTCTTTTAAAGTGATATTTTCTTTTACTTGATTGTATTCCTTTTCAATTTTAACTGAAATCTATGTTCTTTTAAGACCATAAAATTATCAGGTTTTAGGGGCACAGCCCCAGTTTAATCTTCAGCTTACTGCCACACACTTCAGCCATGATGATCATTAATGACCAGATCATGGGTTTTAATAAAATATAAAGGAGTTATTTTTTTGAAAGATTTTAACAAATCTTGACACAAATCAGTCCAAGCATTTGTAAAAACACTATACATGGTGTTCAAAATTTGACATGTAATATAGCTGTGTGATCCTCATCACAAAGGTAACTTCCCTGCCAAATATAAACTTCATGTGAAATCATCAAAGATTGATCTTAACGAGATTTACCTCTTGACCTGTTCTTACAAATAGGAGTGTTTCCGCGTGTTTTTTGATTCACAACATTTTTTGGATTAAATCACCACACATCATGGTATACCAATTGTATCTACCGGTCAGAGTTTAAACTAGGCCTCATTCAAAACACCTTTTATCCTTTCTGAACTGGCGCGCTATCCTGAAAATCAAGTTCTGAATTCTTTACTAGGATTTGTTGCCTTGTGGAGGTTTCAAGGGTTCCAGTGACATTGGTCATGCATGCACCCCTTCTATTACTGGAATTACGGAGAAAACAGGTATATTATTGAAATCAACAATGGAGAAGATCGCGATTTGTGAAGAACATTCAGCTCAAAAACCTCAGAAACAAACAAGTTCAAAAGAGGAGAGTAACTGAACTAGTTCAAAATTGCAGATTAACTGAACTAGTTCAAAATTGGCGAGTAACTGAACTACATGTCGAAGGGTAGGAATAATAAAGCTAAAGCTAAGTTGACAAAGTCCCTCGAAGCTATCGGGTCCGCTTCATCAATACCTCTTCAAATTTCAGGCGCCTTGGCCCATCTGCCCTTTCTGCCTCGCAAGAGAAACAACCACTGGATTGTACTACGTTTGCCCTAGTATCTTCTTGCAAGCAGGAAGTTCGAAGGAAGATAAGCGTAAACCTGACAAACTCTACATCCTGTTCAATCAATCTGCAACCTCTTCAATCAACCTCAAGTTTATTTCTTGGGGTTTGAAATCATCAAAGAATCTAGGGGCTTTGCGTTCCTATGACCCGAATTCAAATGCCATAAATTTTTTGGTTTTCTTTTCTCTCTTCTCTTCTTGTTCCTCACCTATGTTCGCTTTCTATTTTTCTCTCCACCTCTTCGCTAGTTAGATGAGTTTTTCACCCCGCATGTTTCGGTATCTTGGACTATCACTTACTAGATGTAGACCCATGTTACATAGTTGCAGTATACAATGCAGAAGGCAAAAATACAGTTCAAAAAAGTGAAATTGGTTTGTTTATTTTCTCTTAAAAAATTAGGGAGACGACAATGGAGAACAATCAAGCTTGAAATGGGGCATGTGTTGATTTGGATTAGAGATATTGAAGAGGTTCAGTTGCTTGAAACGGCTGAGGTGGGAGAAGAGCAACAAAAGAGTTGGGAAGAATGAAGGAAAAGAGCTTTGACAGGAAGGAGATGCAAGGGAAAGCAGATTGTCAGCTCCAACAGGATTGTTTTTGACATGAAAATTGGGCCATTCTGGAAAGATTTGACTGTTCTTCACTTTGGAACGTTCTTCATTTGACGGGAAACTGTTCCTTTCATATTGCAGTCTGATTTTACCAGACTATCTCCATGGAGCCTCTCTAAATTCTAGTGAGGTCTCCGTCTATCACCGGTCAATTAACAAACTGGAGACTGACATCAAACGGTTCAGGAAATCACATCATGTTGTGATCAATGGCTTTCTAGCCTTTTCCAACCCGTCCATGTAGAAAACGAAATCACATCTATCCATGATTCTAACCGCACCACAGCACTACACAACTGATATCTTCAGATAAGCCCGTGTCGCTGCTGAGATCTACTGAGACTTGAGCTCTTCCTTCCCATCCGCTCTGATGCCACTGGAAGTAGTCTCACAAGAAACGGGCCATTGAACCACCAACCCATGTGTTCCATGTAGCTTACTGGGCTGCCTCCATTGCCATTCCGTCTTCATTTGATGGGACGGTAATGATAGGCTCACTTGACATGACAGCCTGTCTTCGGATGATTCACGCTTGAATGTAGACCCATTTGGCGTCCCGGGCCAACATTTAATTCACCACTGGACAGTTATTAAACAGTAAATAATCCGATGAAAGACTCAATCTGGTTCACCTCGAAAAAAAGTTTTCTTTTTGCCCACCCCATTTTTCAATTTTGAGAGATTCAACAACCTGTACTAGCGAAACAACTTGTAGAAGTGGAAGAGTCCGGTTGAGTCTATACGCTAAGGGGATGGCTACATTCTGAACTAGATCCAAAGCTATGGGCAGATACTCAGAAGCTTGGTATACTTGTCACCCACATTTTACTTACATACATAGAACCTCTTATTTTCTTTCAACATAACCATCACGCTAAGATCACATTTTGTCTGAAGCAACACAGTCATCATTCGATCTTCCGCTGAGCCTAGCTCAACATACTCGCCGGGGAGACTCCTATTCATTATTTAAATGCCAGGCTGAGCACCGCAATGGTAATGTATTACCACTCTCAAGAACTGAGGTTCCCAACCGCCATACAGTCTAAAATGCCCCTTAGATAGTGTGATGACAAACTAGCGGAATCATAACTCGCGTTCAATTAACGGTCCCTTTGTTGTAACCGTCGTCCCACACAGCACTGGAGTGCTGCACCACTGCGGTAGCCTCTACAATCTGCTCTGTGGCTAAGCAGTTGTAGCATTCTCCTTTATAAAAGGCGAGCTTTCTTTGCGCACTCCGAACTTTCCGTGGCCTGCTTTCCTCCAATCCAACTTCCCCCCCCCCCCCCCCCTTCAGAACTTTCAGGTACTTTTCCAATGCTCAGGTTCTCTTGGGAGAGAACCATAAGCTCACTCCATCGTTCATAACTCGCTGCTCAACGCCACTTTTACAGCTTCGGATTCCCAATTGTAATTTGATTTTTTTTACGCGGTCCACCATGGAAGAAATCAGCGATGATGAACTGCGCAAATTAGTGGACGCATCCCGTGCTGAAAGTGTGTTCTTGCCAACTATTTAGCACGCAAAATTCCAGACATCACTGAGCTCTTTTCCCTCTCCATAAACACAATCGACCATGTAGGTATCGCTATGCTTTCAGCATCTCAATTTATGGATGGCGAGCTGGACTACTTTTTCGACGAAGTTGATCATCCTGGTATGCTGGTTTTATTTTTTCATACTGATATTCTGGCCTGAGACCTATCTAAAGTTTGCTGACAATATCCCTTTTAATATCTTTGTGTATAACCTTTTCACTTATTGTAGTGATAGATCCTTACGAGCCAATTCAAGAATACGCCCGCTTGAGCGAAGTGTCCTCTGACCGTGCGTTCGTTTTACTATCTTTCTCCAGTTGCGCACCACTGATCATCTAATTTGATCTGCGAAAACAAATATAGTTACAACCCACCCAAGCGACACCAAGCCACAAGAGGACGGGAATGAATCAGAATACGCCCATTCAGATGATCGCGTCCCTGCTTTTCGCTCAGATGCATCTGGTAGTGGCAGTCAAGGTATTGTTGTTGTTGAATGTTTGATTAATTTCAAGGATGGAGTACTGAATAGATCTCCTTGCTTGCAACAATTCTAGACCTCGCTCCTACAGACGATGACTCTACCGTGCCGGATTCAAGTGAGGACGCTCCAGAGGTCCCCCAAGGTATGTTGGTTTCAGCTCTCATAATTTTTCAGGAGGCGAACAGCAGGCTGACGTTGTGCTGCAATCCTTCTAGACTCCAACCCTCCTAGCAACGGTGGTGCTCAAAATGGCCAGTCAAAACGCAAGACTTCTCGGTATGTGTCAGAAAGAGCGCTCGACTACTACGCCCGGTGCCACCCTGCCACCGCACGGCAACATCCGGATACCCCCCCTATCCGGCACCCGCGCACGTTGACTGTGATTATGCGCGAACCTCGGGCTTTTCCGCAAGGGCTTGGAACACCACCCCGGCCACCGGAAGATGCGCGAGGAGTCCTGGGTACCCGCAGGAGGAGGGAGGACGATGAAGATGAAGTTGAGCAATCACGGCCCACTTGCCGGAGAAGGTTAGGTTGAACCCGAACTTCTTGTGAGTTTATCTACTGCTTTCAATGGTGATGATCAAGGCGGGGAAGCTCATTGCATCTACTCCATACAGGTTAACGAAATGATATTTCCTGTTGTACTCATGATTCGAACCTCACTCGTTGTATTAATATTATGTTTTCTTGAAATTAACTTGATTTTTCCACATGAAGTGCTAATTAGTCTGAGATTTTTGATTATGTCCCACCTCGATAATTGGTCTCAAGGGATGGTGAGGGTGCATCCTCGTCCTCGTAGGTTGCTTTCCTTTTGGAATGCATCCCCAGCTCGAAGCCTTTCAGCCCGAATGCAATAATTTTTGAAGCGAAGTGAAATGCGCAACTAAGGCGGAATGAGTGAGTTTGCACTTGGATTATGAGAAACGGGAGCTGGGTTGTGATGGGCCCAAGGAAGATATGAAACATGAAAGATCGGATATATGAAGCCTTTGCATCTGGGAAGTCTCTTTAGATCTATACCGAAAGATTCTGACCAGCCTTTGACTCCTTTGAAGAGCAGTGCTTCGGTCTTGTGCTGGATATCAACCAAAGAATCGAAGAAAGACCACAGATAGGAAGACTCTTGGACATAGGAGCTGACATCGAGCTTGTAAAGGCATGTGAATATTTACGTATTTAAATAAACAAATGTGTAATAAATGCACATTTAAATATTCTTGAATGCACAAATAAATAAATCCATAGTCCAGACTTTTTTCCGTTCTCGTTGTATGCACTACGCTGACGCAGCAATGCTGCTAAGTACATACATAATATCGGACATCGGATTAATAGATTCGACGACAGTCACCAACAACCTCAACCTTCAAGATAACTCCTCCATCCCCTACAATCTACACCAGATCCAATCAGTGACCATCATGGTAAGTTATTTCTCTCACAATTCTACTTCAGTTTCTCATTTGAGACTCTCCGTCCTCCCTTGGGTCTGAGAGTCTATTTAACTCTCTCTGATGGACATCTTCCGATTAGGTTCGAAATGCAGGCAAGTTTGGAAAGCCCAAACGAGGTGGTAAAAAACAGTGAGTTTAATTTCAAATTGAATACCGAATCATGTTCGATCCAGGAAGCCTAAAACAACTTGTGACGATCCGATGCAGATTTACACAAAATTTAGCTGAAAGTGATCGAGCAGGGATGTGGGATGGAGAGGCAAAAGGTTCAGACTCGGAAGAAGAGTCAGAAGAAGAGTCAGAAGAATCGGAGGAGGAATCATCTGACGAGGAGGAGCTTAACTCGAAGTTGGCATCAACCTCGCTCGGTTCCTCATCTACTAAACCTCAGGAGAACTCACCTAACACTCAGACTCGAGCTGAACGGAAAGCGGCTAAGAAACAGGCGGCCGGGAAGGTGCCCAAACCGGGAGATAATGACGGCAATTCTGATGATGATCAAGATTTAGGTCAGGGAAACTCGAACCGAGCGGTTAAGAAATCGGTGAAAATTAACGAGATCTCGAACTTGGATACTGGCACCTTAAATCGAAAAGAAAGGTACATCTACCCTGCTTTTATTCTCAAAACTGTGCATCCAGCGAGGCTCCCTTCTAATAGTTGTTGTAAATACCTTTTCAGGGAAGCAGCTGAGAAAAAGGCGGCCCAGGAACGTTATTGGAAACTGCATCGTCAGTAAATTTTAGTCTTGTGGTTTCTCAACTTCCTCTGGGTTGCTAAATTTCTGACATCTAATTGAGCTTCTACCGGTCTTGTCTTTCATCTAACGTCTCTAGAAGCTGGAAAGGTAAAATCTAAGATGACATCTTGCTCAAATCAGACAAACATCTAAAAACAGTTAAACTGAATTTTTCTAGACTGACGAAGCCAAAGTGGACTTGGCACGGCTTGCTAAGATCCGGCAAGAGCGGGAACAGGCAGCTGCGTTTAGGAAAGCAGAAGCTGAGGGTACGCTTTGTTCACTTTTTGTTTAAAACATCGTGCAGTTCTTAAATTATGGTGATTATTAATTTTGCAATCCAATGATCACCTCATTACAGCTAAAGCTAAAGAGGCTACCGAGAGAGCAGCTCTGTCAGGTCGCAAGAAAAAATAGCAACAAGACAAGTGTACAGGCGAACCCTAAACAAGACAAACATGATGCAGTTGTAACTTCTTCACAAAAACATATCCAAATCCATCATATCTGAAGTCGTGCAATTTTTAGAATGGTCTGAAGAGTGCTTCAATGACAGTAACAAAAACTCACATAATTTACACCAGTGTACTTGTAACTTTGTGGGTGCATTGGTCACCCAAACACTTCCGGATCAATCCGAGCAAACTTTTTTTTGTTTTAATATGTGGATTACGGGAATATAAGATAAATAGGAATATTGGGAATACGAGAATACAAGGTAAATAAGAATATTTGGAATACGAGAATACAAGATAAGTAAGAGTGTTTGGAATACGGGAATGCAAGATACATAAGAATATTTGGAAAATATTTGGAATACGGGAATACAAGATACATACGACGCCGACTAAATATTACAACCCCAAGTTGCACAACTGAGGGAAGGGATCTCCTTCGGGCTGAAAGGATTAGGAACATTGCATGGAATTGGTTGGATTGATTTCCAATTGTCGGATTTTGACTTCGAGATCTTGAATTTGGTCTTGCAAATCTGGCCTCATCTCGGCGTGGATCTCTCTTGCCTTGAGAAGGATTTGAATTTCATTCTGTTTTTGGCTGATTTGAGTACGGATAGACCGAAGTTGATTGTTCAAGCCAGTCTCCAAGGCTTCCTCAAGTTGATGTTGAATAGTTTGATACTCCTGTGGAATATCTTGTGTGAGTTCCAACATATTATCATCCTTGTTCTGTAGTCGAGCTTTCAGCTGGCGGCAGGTAGACGATTTCTTGACGGTTGTCTGTTTTAAGCGCTTAACTTTGAGCTTTAAACCGTTGATGATACTCTGGGTCTTGCACTGAAACTGTTCCATGTAATTCTCCAGAGCAGTCGTTTGAGATTTGAGCTCTTCATACGACAGCGGATTTGTGCGTCCACCGGAATTGTTAGGCTGGGGAGGAGGTATGGTTGAAGCCGATCGAGAATCGGATTCATAACTTGAAGGATCATCCGTGCTCTCATGGGACTCGGTAGAATATCCCGCTTCTTCTTCTCGCCCAACTTTCCCGCCATAATTCTTTCCCGGCTCATCGGTCTCGTCTTCTTGGTCAGATTCGAAATCTTTCATACTTCGCCTGGTGGCCCGGGTCTTTGAGGGCTTCCGACTTGGGTTCATGTCAACTTCTTCCGATGAACCATCGCCACCTCGAGACGGAGCGTCAGCCGATGGACCTGCTATAACCGGAATGTCACCCGGTATACCAGCGGCAACTGGACCCACTGTAACCGGAATATCAACCGGCATGCCACCTGCCATTCCATCAAATCGATCACCGCTGGGAGCCGGAGCGGAACCAGACACGACATGATAAATCCGATAACTGGAGCTTGGGGTCGTGCTTGACGGGTCAACTTCCAAGTCAGCGGCAGGCGGAGGAACATCAGGCTCCGTCTGATCCAGGTTGTCGACCATCGGGTCATCCATGAGGCAACCTTTGGATAGGTTCATATCTGAGTGGAACGGATTGTTGTCGCTGAAGAAATCGCGTCTTGCATCGACTTCGTCCAACGCACGTTGGAACTCAGTTTGTTCAAGAATAAGAGCGCTGACGGTACCCAGCGATGGATTACCCTCCGTAGTCGCCGGCTGGGTGGGCTGTGCTGGGGGAATGGTGATCGCCTCGACTCTTTGAGGGGGTTCACTGGAGGGGCCAATATTTTGATTGTTGTCAAGATTCGAGTCGAGCTCGTCCAAGGGTGGTGTCGTAGATTCGGGGAACAAGGAGTTGGGGTCTTCGCCGCTACTCTGATTATCCAAAGCCGGAGCTGAACTTGCCTGATGATGGTCATCCTCGCTGATACCATCAGCAGTCTGATTTTCCTTGTCGAAAGATGGATGTCCACTGCCAGAGGTAAGGCCACTACCACTCGCTTTGCCAAAATTCTTGTGGTTCTGATGGACCAGGCCAATCAGTCGTTCATATTTCTTCAAAAACATGATAAGTTTCCCGCAATTTTTAAATCGCTTCGTGAATTCGCCGGAGTCACTCTGTCCATCATCCGAATCAGACAAACCGTCTTCCTGCTTGGCGTTTACTGGCCTTGTATCGAGAGTAATTGGGTCGTTTTCATTTTTGATCCCCTCTGGGGTGTCTCGATGGGAAGTGCTTGGGTTCAAGTTTAAATAACAGCTGATTTCGTACGATTCCGAAATCGGGAGGGATTCAGTTCGTTCGTCGTCTGACTCAGGTTTCAGATCATAGTCATCCATCTTGATGTCCTTCTTTGGATCCTCATTATCTACGGTCGAAAAGGTCTTCGCATTCCCCGCGCTCTGCCGCGGGCCTTCATCTTCATCTGATGAAATCACAATGATGTCCTCGTCTTTGACCACTCTGGCCACTTTAGAATGAGAGAATTTTTGTGTCGAGTCTTCATATTTACAGCGTCGATTTCCTTGACGACCTGGTCTAGGAGCGTCCTGACGATCATGGAGCTTGTAGATAATCTTCAGTTGAAAGGTTTCGACTTCCTTTTTTCGTTCATTTTGAGACCGCCTGTCAACCCTGCGATATCTAATTGGCTGAAAAACCTTTATAACCCAAGAATAGTACCAAGACAAGAGTGCGAGAAAGAATCAATGAACATCCGAACGTATTTATGTGTAACAATGGTTTTGATTTTGGTTTTCGCATTTAGAAGAGGGCTCATAGATGTGACATTCAGAGAGCAGAGATAGGAGCGGCGAATTGACTCAACTGAAACTTCGATCAATTGGCTCGGTTGAATAACATGCGGAAGAAAGTGCGGCACAAGACCTGGTCGAAGCAAATGAATTCCTTAGTATTCTGATATTATTATGAACATGCCACAGACTTAAATATGTTCAATGAGGTGTGTACATCAATTTTCTCGGCAGATGATAGTATTACCTTGGAAATGGAGTCCTTTCACCGAATCTAGTTTCAAGATTAGTGATCTGGATAAAGACCAGATTTGATTAGTACCTGATAGAAAAGCATTCTAGGGCAAGGCTGAAATGATGAATTTACTTAGTAGTAGAGTTCAACTCAGCTGAAGAGCAGGCTGATGTGGGGGAATTCCACCAAGAACCGATTCGAGATCTCGATTCGCTGGATGAAAGAACGGTGTGAAGGTGGAGGTCAAGCTTCTTGATGGCAACTGAGATTGCAATTTGGTTGACTGCTTTAATGTCGGTCGGCGAATGTCGAATTTTTTGGGATGATCGATGAGGATAAACTTGGATTTCTGGGGAAAGTGGATGGGCAATAACCCTGGTTGATTTCTGTCTTGATTTCTGTTCGAACAGAAATTCTATCTCGTCATCGTCTTCAGCGGGTGCCATCCTGTTAGAACTCTGAAGTTCTAGGATGATTAGATTAAGAGAGGTAGAGAAGATGAGTTTGAGTTTTTAAAGGAAGAGGAGAACTGATGATACTGATTTGAGGCTAATATTTAAAGGCTAACCTACAAGTGATCAGATTGTGGTTGAGAAGAAGATAGTATTTAGATATGTTTTTTTAAGTCTAAACATAAAGTAAAAATGACTTCATACTACTCAGGATAAAGGATCCTAAATAAAATAAATATGTGAATAGTTATTAGGATAAAAGTATATATCATAGATTGCGTAGAGAAAAGAACATAATACACTGTAGATACATGGGTATTTATAGTATGTAAGATGTAAGATGAAATCAAGTGCTATCAAGGGCACAAGCACTGCAAATATTATTGTATCAGATTCTCAAATCTGGCATTACATCAGTTGAAAAAATCTGTTATTATATCAGACAAAGCTGGTATTGTATCACCACAACTGATATTATATCTACCTATTATGATATTATGTCTATCATCAGGGATATTAAATCAGTTTAAACTATTTAATATCAACATGACTGACTTGATCTCAGATTTTTCCATCTGATGTAATACCCATGGGCCAAAATGTTATGTCAGATGCAAAAAACTGATATAAAGTCAGGGATGTTGATATTTAATTGCATCAACTGATGCAACATCTGTCATGATAGACATTACATCATGCAAGGTAGATATAATATCAGTTTTGGTAGATACAATACCAGTCTTGTCTGATATAATATCAGATTTTTTCAACTGATGTAATGCCAGATTTGGGAATCTGATACAATCATGCTGGCAGTGAAGTGGGGCATTGTCTTGATAAAGTTAGCTTATGTATCAAGCCAACTTATTGAGACAATTGTGGATGCTCTTATGCCAAGTTACAACTCAAATAGGTAATTCCTTACTATCAATCTGATAAGGAAATGGGACTGGTGAGGTGATAGAAGAGACAATGGATGGTGATTGCACACTGTTTCCTCCCAGTGAAGGTTCCGGGAGGGAATATATAGGGACTGCAACAAGTCCTCGGGTGTGGAGCCCCTCTGGGTCACAACACCCTCCCTTGCCATAGACCCTGCACTATGTACAACCTTGATACGCACACAAGACTTAAGATGAAGAGAAAAAACAGTTAAAGTATAAGAAAAATAGACAACATCCAAAATAGGACTTAAAAAAAATAACAACCGCTCCCCATTATTTCTCTCATCATTTTCCCAAAAGCCTCCTTTCCCAGCAATTTGGTGAAGATATCTGCTACTTGGCATGTCGTTGGAATCCAGTTTAAGGTGGTTTTCTTTTTGAACAAGCTCTCATTTGTGATATAAAAATTATAGAAGCATGAAAGGTAGTGACAGCTATAGGAGTCAAACCTATGTCACAGTCATGGTACAGACCTGCTCTAACTGCTGACACCACATGCAAACAGGTGACCATTTTGCATAATGGTCATCCGGGGCATTGAGCTGGGCGCGCAAGTTTTGACTTGGGACAGATGAGTGACAGCTCCATTCCCCTGACTGGACAAATGTACAGCTGTTCAGGTTCTGTCAACGGTGGGCCAGCTACGCTAACAGTAGCTGTAGCGTAGCGTAATGTTAGCTTTTTTAGCTACGCTACCACAAAGTTACTGTTAGCTGGAGATTTGGGAAGCTAACACTAAAAAAATTTCATTGACAGAAAAAATAGCGGTTAGCGTAGTGTTAGCACCATTGAAAAAAACAAGTCAACACTACAGAAATTGCCTGTTAGCTAATTTTTAGCGGTTTTAGCTGGAACAAACGCTACACTAACTGTTAGTGTAGCGCTCTTTTCAGCTACGCTAACTGTTAGCATAGCACTCTTTTCAGCTACGCTAATTTTTAGTGTAGCACCCTTTTGTGGTGAGCTAACTGTGAGTTGAGCACTACACCAACTGCTGTAAGTTTATAACAAAAAAAAGGAACAAGAAAAAAGGAAACAAAAGAAAAAGAAAAGGGAAAAAAAAAAAAAAGGAAAAAAAAGCAAAAAAAAGCAAAAAAAAAAAAAAAAAAAAAAAAAAAAAGGAAAAAAAAAGGAAAAAAAAAGGAAAAAAAAAGGAAAAAAAAAGGAAAAAAAAAAAAAGGAAAAAAAAAGGAAAAAAAAAAAAAAAAAGGAAAAAAAAGGAAAAAAAAAGGAAAAAAAAAGGAAAAAAAAAAGGAAAAAAAAAGGAAAAAAAAGGAAAAAAAAAAAAAAAAAAAAAAAAAAAAAAAAAAGGAAAAAAAAAAAAAAAAAAAAAAAAGGAAAAAAAAAAAAGAAAAAAAAAAAAAAGGAAAAAAAAAGGAAAAAAAAAAAAAAAAAAAAAAAAAAAAAAGGAAAAAAAAAAAAAAAAAAGGAAAAAAAAAGGAAAAAAAAAGAAAAAAAAAGGAAAAAAAAAAAAAAAAAAAAAAAAAAAAAAAAAAAAAAAAAAAAAAAAAAAAAAAAAAAAAAAAAAAAAAAAAAAAAAAAAAAAAAAAAAAAAAAAAAAAAAAAGGAAAAAAAAAAAAAAAACCCCCCCCCCCCCCCCCCCCCCCCCCCCCCAAAAAAAAAATCCTAATTGAGCAAAGTGGACCAGCTTTGACCTGAGACAGGGGAATTTATCACTCCTGCTATACTATAAGGAAATGCAAAATATCTAATCAATGTCACCCTCATCATTGCTTAACCCTATATTAATAACTTCTTGCTTTCTTCTTTTTAATTTCTTTTATTATTCTTCTTTACTATCTTGATTGATGAAATGTGATGATTGCAGGATATTTTGTGACACTGGGAACCTGAAAATCTTCCTGGTGACCCATGGCTGATCAGTCATCATATGCCATCAAGCAGGTTAGCAAAGAAGGAAAATAAAAGAATGAAATAGTTGAATAGCACAAAACTTTACAGGAATGTAACTTTCAAAATCACTACACTATCTGACTGCATAGCAGAGAATACCACTATGCTACATGCTAGTGTATCATCACCAGTTGGTATTTGTGATGAGGTTGACACCAATTAGGTATTTTTCAGTCACTTTTAATATAGCAGAAGTGATAAATTCCCCGGTCTTAGGTCAAAGCGGGTCCACTTTGCTCAATTAGGATCCTGTACTTGCACAAGTAAAGCAATCAAAAAGCTGTACTTGCACAAGTAAAGCAATCAAGATGCTGTTTTAACTCCTGTACTTGAGCAAGTACAGCACAGCTTATTTCTGTTTTTTCTGTTTTTTTTTGTTTTTTTTTAATTTCTATCTTTAATCTTTTTTTTTTTTTTTTACAAAAACAAATTGTTTTTCCATGTGACTTTTGGCTCATAAAAAATCCACTGTGGATTTATGAACTGTCCATTTGGCCATTCCCCCCCCCCCTTTTGACTATAAAATGAGCTTCATTTGGCCTCAAAATTTAGGATTATTTCCTTATGTTGATGTTTAATTTATTTTTCTTGGAATGCCTTTGATGTTAAATGATGGATCTTGGGATAATACTGTTCCGGGGACCTCATTTGAATCATCAGAATCATTATAATACTAATTTAAACTCCTCAAAGCCGGAAAACAAGCCATTTTGTGCAGGGGAAAAACTTTCACCATTCCCACATAGCTAACAGCTAACATTTAGCAGGAAAAAATTCAGCTAACAGCTAACAGTTAGCGTAGCGTAGAATAGTTCTAATGCCGCTACGCTAATGTAAACTTCAAAATGTGTTAGCAGAAAAACAATTACGCTACTTGTTAATGTAGCGGTTATTTTCCAAAGCTAACACTACAAAAAATTTGGCTGAAAAATTTCTTGCTATGCTAACTGTTAGTTTAGCGGAGCATGGCTTCAGCTAACACTACAAATTTTCTGGAAAACGAAATAACCGCTACACTAACAGTTTGTGGTCAAATAGCGTAGTGTAGCGTAGCGGCCCACTTTTGGTTCTGTCTTTACATCCCCATGTTCCATCTGCCGTGGGGTGAGTTGATTGGGTGATTCATCCCTTCCTCTATTCAACACTTCAACAATATAAAAGCCCACCTTTCTGATCCTTGAATTCTCTCATAACACACATACCTCTGTTAGAATCTTGCCTTCAACACTTTTCCCCTCTGACAACTACAATGAATGAGCCAAACACTGTGGAAACACCTGTCCCGGATGGAAATACTGCTACCAACAACAACCCCTTTGTCCAACCCCCCCAACTCCAGGAAGTTTTGCACACAATGAGCCAACAGATTGCCCAACTGCAATTGGAACTTGCTCAGGCTCGTGCGCAGAAGGCTGATTCAAATTCTTCACCCGGTAACAGGACGTCTGGAAAAAGTAAAGGAAAAATGAGTTCAGCCCCAATCAAACTGAAAAAGACCAATACTCAGCCTCCAAATAAACAAGCTCAATTGGTTGTTGAGAGCACCAAGAATAAATTTTTTTGCTCAATCTGAACCCGCTCCAAACATGTCTGCTACCCCATCAAAGAAATATCCCGGACCTTGTGCAAGCTTCTATACACCAACTCCTTCCTCTGCTTCCCAGAAAAAGCCTAATCAACTGATCAAAAGCGACTTCCCAGCTGATTTCAAAGACATAAAGGTATGTCAATTTTTTTTATTACGTGAAATTAACTCACACTGACAAAAAATATTCTAGGAAAGCTTGTTTGTCCACATCAGACTCCTTTGGGGCTTTCTGGAAACCAAATCTTTTCCTCCCGCTGCCAAGGCCAAATACATCCAAAGCTTCTGCAGAAATTTTGGTTCCATTAGCAAATTCCAACAATTTTTCAAGGACTCAAATGCCGTGCAATTAATCACTCAAGCTGATGTTCAGACCTTAAAAGATGCATGTGCCGGAAGGGTCAAGGTTGGAAAACACCTTGTTCACATTGAAGAGACTTACTTGGCATATATACATGTGTGAGCCTGGGTCTCTCTAGTGACTGCAGGACACAAGGTAATGCTTTGTAAAAGCCAATAAAAAGGAGTATTATGTAACTCAAGCTCAACTTTATGATAAAAGGAGCTAAGTTGCCAAAAGACAACCTCCAACCTAGAATATAGGTCTGCAATAAAGCAATTTAAGGGTAAATGGGTTTGTTTAACCAATAAAGGAGGACAGATTATATTCCTTTGTTTAAGGGGATGGATTGTTGGTAATATAAGGCATGAAATGGTGCTGATAGGCTGGAAGGTTACTTCAAGGATTTGTAAGACAATAATAAGAATGTAATTCTAGTTGGTGACTTAGAAATCTGGGTGAAAAACCAAGAAGGCAGTAAAGGGTATGTTTATTTATGTTTTCTTCCCATCAGCTTAGAGTACTTCCTTAAATAGTACTTGGCTGGGTGCTTTTAGTGCCTGTATAAGTACATATGTAATTCTCAACCTCCTTGTTGAATTGCCATGTGGGCTTAAGCTGTACGTAGACCATGTGTCCTGTAATTAGTCTGGCACATGGTGTTTTGAGGCTTAGTGTAGACACTAGTGGCTTGGCATTCTCAATCTGAAATGGCCACTAGTCTCAAAGTAGAAACCATTCATTTGTACTGTTGTAATATGTGTTACAGCATCTTCTATGGGTTATGTCTTCCCTTTAGACTATAATCCTTATCTTTCCAAGGATAAGGTCATTGTCCTATAATTTTCACATATTATAAGGTATGTGTTTTGTTTATTATGGGTTATCCATTATTACATAAGCTACAAGGCTCTATTTACCTTTTTCTAAGGGACTTTAGTTTATTTGAAGTCTTTAGGGCAATAATTATTGGCCTAACTGTAGGTTTAGGACATACTTATTGTCTCTAAGGCTGAAAACATGCCTATCTTGCCAAAGCTGACATTTGCTGCTGGGATCCCAACCTCAACAAAGGCACCCAAAGTTTGTTCAACGCAGCTAACCAAATTGCTGCAATATCAATTTTTTGACAAATCACAGTTTCTGGCGCGTACAACTTCATGAACTTCAATCACCAATATAAGGACGATGTGTTGGAATTTCACGGCTGATTTCTCTTCTTTCCTTTTTCCCCATCTGTCACTCATTCATTTCCTTCCAGATGAATATGCATGTCACCTTCTGTCCCACATTCTGATCCCAAAGATGTTGTCAGCCCTAGAGATACTCCAGAGTATCCTAAAGACTGACTTCAATGTAAAAAACTAGTAAAATATTGTATTAGCAATAATATATCCTATAATATTATTAAAGTAATCAACTTTTCATGTAAGATTAGGTGGGGTACCTCACTCAAACCATCACCAAATTCCAACTCCTTCTATTACTTTACCATATCTCAAAAGGTACTTAGTAGGAGATGGAATAACCGTAAAAAATATAGATTATAAATTATTGTCATAAAAGCTGAGAGACAATAAACTTATTTGCATAAATATAATAATAAGACAGTTATGCTTATAAGAAAGAAGTTACCTAAGTGTGTGGTAATTTCCCAGTATTGTTCTATTAAATGAATTGGCCCATGATGTGATTGGTTATACATACATGTCATGAGGTCATGGGGACATAGAAAATACTGTGCTCAATTCAATACAATTCCCATTACATCATTGTACATTTGAATTGTAATACATTAGAGCAGAATTTAGAATAAACTTTCTAGAACATTCCTCAAGGAATCTCTAGAATATAAAAGGAGGCCATTTCTGGCCTAGGATTGGTTCCTCAGCATATTCCCCCAGTACCATTTTGTAAGTACTCTGAATATTCTCCTCCTACTATTAGAGTAGTGTATTCCCTTTATATCCAACCTAACCTTTATTACTGGAATAGTCTCAAGTTACCTTAGAATTCCCCATCTTCTGGCCTTGATCTGTTCCTTAGAAAGCAGTTGCTGCAAGACTACCACCTCTGACAGTAGCCAATCAGCTTAAGTGCTTGCCAGCTGCTTAATAGCAATTTGTATTGCTATATCTTTCCCAAAAAGACAAAGAATAGCCAAACCTACACGGTTAACTATTAGTCTTCTCCAATTGAGTGATTTGTATATCAAATCTTCAATTATATGGAGTTTTAGGTTATCCTCTGTGCATAGTTTGGACACTATAGAGAGAATAAAATTACTTATGTATTCAGATAACCTTTCAGCACAGTGACAGTACCTGGTTTAATTGTAAAATTCAGCCAGTGTTTCATACACATAGCTGACAGATGTAGTACATATAAACCCTTGAATCACATAGCAATATAATCATCTGTTCTCTGCGCCAGTTCCCTGAGACCATCATCCAGTCTCTTGTAGTGAGCAGCTTTTTTCCTCTCACAAGCTAGCAGACTTAGCCCCTTAGAGGGCTTCTTTGTCTTGTTCCCAGCCTCTGAGCTTTCTTCCTTGAGGCCTTCTTCCCAAACCTTTTCCTCAAAGCTTCAAAGATTTTTCACGATTGACAGTCAAAACGCTTCGCTACCACATCAAAACTCTCCAAAAAGAAAAATCAACCCTACTTTCTCTCTATAACCCTTGAATCATCATCCAACCGCCAATCTCAAATCTTCGTCAACTTTCATCAAGCTACCATTTCTGCAAGGAACATCCCACTCTACTTGGACGACAGTAATTATGACTCTTGGTCGTTCTTAATGAGCTCAAAAATTGATTGGATTGGGGCTCTTGGAATCGTTCAAGGCACCGTCAAGCCTTCGGATAAACAGGACGAGAAGAATAGTTACCATGAGCTGAACTGACAAGCATATCATGTCCTGATCGAGCATCTGGATAGCGCAAACCTGGCATTTGTTCAGCAAACAATGACCAATCTGAACGCTTTCAGCGGATACGCAGTCTGGTCCATCCTCAAGCAAAGATACAGCGGCGACAATCACGTTGCCAAGGATCAAGCACTAGATAATTTCCTTGACATCAAATACGAGTCTCCTCCCTCTGTTTTCATTGCAGCAATTCAATTGGCAAATCATCGCTTGATCTCAGCAAAGGTCGGTCTAGACAAGCAGTGCAAGACTGCAATCATACTCCGTAAGCTCCCATTGGCGGAGTTCAAATCATTCCGGGACGTTGTCAACGTTGGGTGTCCAAACGATACCGTGGCAATGCTACTGACTCGACTAGAGAAGCACTCAATCCAAAACCGGCTTGATCGCTCCTCAGTTACTGCTTCTCAGATGTCTCTTCTCACCACCAATGAGAAGTATTATCTATGCCCCCACTGCAAGAGGGGGTTCACCATTTGCTCTCCCTGCAACAAGGCGGGTCATTGCGAGTCCATCTGCTATGAGAAGCACCCCGATCAACGTCCTATCAACTCATCTGTGTCTAGCTCATCAACCAAATCTAGGCCAGCAGCTCAGGCACATCTAGCAGCAATCAATCCTAACTCGTCAGCAAATAATTTTCATGGATTCACCGAGGAGCAAATAGAGTCAGAACAAAATTTTCAGGCTATGATCAACAACCCTGAATTCAAGAAGCTCAATATCGGAAAAGGCTTATAGTTCCATGGCCTGTGGTTCATCAGTTGGGGGGGGGGTGTTGGAATTTCACGGCTCATTTCTCTTGTTTCCTTTTTCCCCATCTGTCACTCATTCATTTCCTTCCAGATGAATATGTGTGAACAGAATATATCAAAGATAACCTTTGACACGCGTATTAGTCTTTGGACAGTGTCCTGGGATAGTTAGGAGGGGAGGAGCAGCGGACCTTTGACACGCGTATTAGTCTTTGGACAGTGTCCTGGGATAGTTAGGAGGGGAGGAGCAGCGGACCTGGAAGATGAGAAACAGAAGCGGTGTTTGTCATTGAGCATAAGTTGTGAGTCATACGAGAGAGAAAGGAAAAACACAAAAAGATATGATAATGAAGAATAAGAACCTTTGACACGCGTATTAGTCTTTGGACAGTGTCCTGGGATAGTTAGGAGGGGAGGAGCAGCGGACCTGGAAGATGAGAAACAGAAGCGGTGAAGAAAAAAGAAAAGAGGAAAGAAAACAAAGGAGACTATGACAAATACAACTATTCTGGGCTAGGCCCCTAATTACATAATCATAAGCCCTATATTTTATCCCAATCACTTGAACCCCCGCATCCAATCTCTTATACCCCCCCATTGAGTATCTTTTTGTGTAAATCAGCCGAGGTGAATGAAATTCTTGAGGTGTTGTCGAATCTTCTCTCCAGTTAAGTTTTTAGTCATCATGTCAGCTGGAATCGAGCAAGTCGGCATGTACAGTAGGTCGATTTCTTTTCCTTTTATCTTGTCTCGAAGGAAATAGTGTTTGAACGGAATGTGCCGGGTGCCGTGGTGGTAAACCTCATTCGATACAATAGATTTTGTGCTCAAATTGTCATTGTATAGTTTTAAGTTTGGTTTGTTTTGAGTGATTTCTTGAAAGAGGTTCGAGGTCCAAAGTAGATCCTGAGAGCATTCAACCAGGGCGATAAGTTCCGACTCGGCCGACGACAAAGATGTGCTTTGTTGGATGTGGCTTCTCCACCCGATCAGCCCGCGATAGTAGATTAGGGATCCTGAGTAGGATTTACACTCCCTCGCACCTCCATGGTCTGCATCTGAGAAGCCGAGAAGTTGATTTTCCGCTTGGTTGAGGCGATTATCCGCTAGGTCTAACGTATAGTGTCGTGTGTGGCTCAGGTATCGCAGAACGTGGGTCGCCGCTTGGTAGTGAATCATGCACGGTTTTTCCAAGAATTGAGCTAGGCAGCTGGTCGCGAATGCCAGGTCTGGTCTGGTGCATTGAACTAGCCACTGAAGAAGCCCGACAAATCTTCGGTAGTTGAACGGAGGCTTATCGGGTATTTCGCTTGCTTTATTTTTCTCCACGTTCCAGTTTGAAGGGAGTGGTGTTGGTGTAATTCGATTGTTGACGATTTTGAACTCGGTGAGTATGTTGTTGATGTACTTATCTTGAAGTAGACTTATCTTGTTCGTTGTTTGAGTTATCCTGATGCCGAGCGCGTATTTAATTCTTCCAAGATCCTCCATTTCAAAGAAGGAGTTGATATTTTTCTTGAATTCGGGAATCCACGAGCCACCGAAAATCAGGTCGTCGACGTGAGCAAACAGGAAAAACGGTTTTAGTTTATCTCGGCTGATATACAGGCACGGGTCAGTCTTGGTTTTCTCAAGTCCAATGTTAGAGAGAGCCTTGGTGAGTGCTTCGTGCCAGCAGCGCGGACTCTGCTTTAGGCCGTACAGGGACTTGTTCAACTTGAGGACTTGGTTCGGTTGAATATCGGTGAAACCCTGAGGCGGATAGATGTATAACTGTTCGTCGGGTGTTCCGTTGAGAAAAGCACACTTGACATCCATTTGATGGATCTCAAAGCCTTTGAGTTGACAGATAGTGAGCATTAGACGAAGGGATGTGAGTCGACCTGTTGGAGAAAAGACATCGTTGTAGTCGATACCTTCACGTTGGTTGAATCCGCGGACACATAGCCTGGCCTTATATTTGGCTAGCTCCCCGTTCTCGTCGGTTTTGCGTTTGAAAACCCACGTGGTGGTGAGTGGTCGAATGGAATCGGTCTTGTCGACTGGGGTCCAAACTTGATGTCGAAACATATTGCCTAGTTCGGATCTTATAGCTCCTTTCCAGTGGTCCTGGTCGGAGCTGTGGACAGCCTGAGAGTACGACTTGGGATCGTTTTGAATGTACGATACTAGGTGTGCTTCGTGGCGACGCCGTAATCGGCCCTCCACAATGTTTTGTTGGCTGATGTCTCCAATGATCTCTTTTGGCGGGTGAGCGTTTTCATCTTCATTTGTTGAGGGGATGTTTCCTTCTTCTGATGGTGAGATTTCCACATTGTCGGATGGATCTACAGGAATGTCCTGTGGGAGAAGTCCTTGGGGATCAAAGAAGTCGTTATCGTCATTTGATGATGTGGTGGATGTGTCATGGTCTGGGGAGTTTAAGATGTTATCAGAGGGATCAGTTTGCTTTAGCTGTTCTGAGATGTAGAAGGGTGGGTCGTCAGGGTCAGGAGGGCTTGAGTTATGGTATTGCGATACGAGAGAAGGAAAGGTGTTCTTATGAAACTTCACATGATGAGAAATAAACACGTTACCTGATTTCTCATCTTCAATCCTATAGATCCGATGGCCCTCCCCGTATCCCAAGAAGATTCCAGCTGCTCCTCGATCCCCGAACTTCCCAGCGACCCTGTTTTTCAAAAAGATAGCTTGGCAGCCAAATGGAAAAAGTCGGTTAAGCTTTGGGGGTTTATTAAACCACTTTTCATATGGTGAGACGAAGTTAATGGATTTACAATTCGTCCTGTTTTCCAGGTAGACAGCCGTGTTGCAGGCCTCTGCCCAGTATTGTTGCCCCAAACCGCTTTGCTTGAGTAAACACCGAGCTTTTGTAACAGTGGTGCGATTTCCTCTTTCTGCGAATGGATTGTTTTCTGGGGTATAGGGAGCCGTAGTCAGGTGCTTGATTCCTTTCGTCTCGTAGAAGTTGTTGAGATCGGCATTCTTGAATTCGGTGCCGTTATCAGACACTAGGAAGGATATCTTTTCGCCAGATAAGTTCTCCACGTGGTTGAACAAGTCTTTGATGAGCTTATTTGTTTCGGATTTCTTGGTGAGGAACATGATCCACACGTAGTGGGAGAAACCGTCAACGACTCTTAAAAAGAATCGTTTTCCGGATTTGGAGGCGGGTGTGATGGGCCCACAAAGGTCCAAGTGGATGTATTCGAGACGTCGACTAGCAGCAGGGAACGAGCTGGGGAAAGGATCTCGATGTTTCTTACTCAGGTCACATTCGAGGCAGTCGAATTTCTTCAGGTTGGCATCGGGAAACATTTTCTGAAGGTAAGGAAACGATGGGTGTCCGGCGCTTCGATGGAGGGTAAGTGACTCGGAGTTCACTCTTGGCTGGATAGCGGCGGCGCAAACATTGTCTTCCTTTCGAATGATAAGGTTACCAGAGAAATACGAGCCGTCTAATACAAGGGTTCCGGCCTCATCTACTACTGCGAATCTGTCTTTACCGTATGGCTTGATCGAGTGTCCCGAACGAAGGAAGGTGGCTTGGCTTATCAGATTGGTGGAGAGCGTCGGTACCAGAAGGGCATTCTTGAGGTGGAGTATCATGTGAGGAAGATAAAGTTTAACGGTTCCAATACCGGTTACCTGTAAGGAGGACCCGTCTGCTTGATACACCATTGACGAGTGTTGTTCTAGTGAGGTAAAGTAGGATTCGGAGTTGAACATTGGGGAGGACGCTCCAGAGTCTAGAATGAGATCCCCGGAGTTAATACCAAACGCGGATAGGAGAACTTTTTCGATCTTGTCTTTGGTACCCGTACGTCGTTTAAGTTGCCAGCAATCGCTCTGTTTGTGAGCAGTGAGTGGATTGTGTTCCCCGTTGGCGCATTTTGGGTATTCTCCTGTGGAGTATTGAGGCCGGCGAGTAGAGGCGGCTAAAGCTCTGGAAGTAGCGGATTCTTGAGCGGATTTGTTTCGTTGAATATAGAGGCGTAATTCCTCGATGGTTTGCTTGAGAGAAGGAATTGATTTTTCAATTTCACATTTCTTAATTATCAGTTCTCCAGCCATTTTAAAGTCATCGGGGAGGTTGATAATGGACCAGATAGCGATTACAGAGTCTAAGAGTTTTGATGGTTTAGTTTTATCATCGTCGATGAGACTGCACAAGATTCGAGAGTTTTCGAAAAGGGTGGTTAGATCGGATTCAAGTTTGTCGGATGTTAGTATGGTGGAGAAAATTCAATTCAGGTAAGTGGACTGATTTTGAACAGTCTTTGGTTGGTAGAAGTCGTCAAGTAGTTCCCAAAATTTGCATGGGTCTTCTCCGGCTTCGTCAGTGAATTGAGAGACTATTTTGATATCGCAGTTGAGAGTCAAAATGGCCATGGCGTCAGATTTTCGGAATGGGTCGAGTTTATCCAGTTCTTTCGCCATATCCTCCGTTTCCTTCTTGGTAACCAGAAGGTAAAGTCGTTTGAGTTGTAGAATACTCTTTATCCGAAGCTTCCAGTCGAGGAAGTTTAAACCGTTGAGTTTGTCTTTGGACGGTAGTTCAAGCGAGAGATCCCCCATGTTGATCAAGGGTCTTGATGAGATTAAGTTTGACAGTTGAGCTGATGGTTGATGATAGTTTAGTTAGCTTTGGGTAAGAAACTCCGGTCTCATAATCTGTGAACAGAATATATCAAAGAATATGCATGTCACCTTCTGTCCCACATTCTGATCCCAAAGATGTAGTACATATAAACCCTTGAATCACATAGAAATATAATCATCTGTTCTCTGTGCCAGTTCCCTGAGACCATCATCCAGTCTCTTGTAGTGAGCAGCTTTTTTCCTCTCACAAGCTAGCAGACTTAGCCCCTTAGAGGGCTTCTTTGTCTTGTTCCCAGCCTCTGAGCTTTCTTCCTCGAGGCCTTCTTCCCAAACCTTTTCCTCAAAGCTTCAAAGCTTTTTCACGATGTGCTTCTGCTCACACGGGCCTACAACCATTATGTCCACCACGTGATGAGTCTCAAGTATCAAGCGGAATGCAAGAAGGCTGGAAAAACTAAAGATACTGCTGCTTCTCAAACCACTTACAAGAATTGCGCTTGGGTGAGCTTATTCCACCGTTGAGGATGATTGAAAAGCATCTAACAACAGTTATCCAAATTTTAGTTACGTGAAGCCCGATTCAGTTTTGCAGTTCTCAACAAATACCGCAACCAATACAAACACATGATTAACAACTTAAATTCTCACAGCGATGATGAGTGGGACCCTGAGCAAAACTGCTTTTCAATCAAAACCCTTGGCTATCACTCCAATGCGGCCAACATATTCATGCATTGACTAGATATGTACATGAAAGCTGCAGTGACGGCGACTGGTAAAACGTCTTGGGCCAGAGTCAGGAAGCTACCAACTGAACCAATACCATTGTGATTCTCCAAGACCCCTGTAGGCTTACCCTTGGATTTCTATAGCCGCAAGTGGCTTTGGACACTACCCACTCAACAACAACGTACCTTACCCAATCTCACCCGGGTTGCATTCCTTGAGGTTCCGCAAAACTCCCTCTTTCCTAAGAATCATCCCAACTATGATAGAGACAAAGGCCTCTCCAATGCTCAGTTTAGAAAAAAACATCTTGACAGAGTGCTCAAACATTATTGATTAAACAAGCACTGCCAGCATAATTTCCTAGGATGAAGTCATCCCAGTTAAACTGGGATGCACTCAACCAATTTAAACTTGGTTGAAATCAACTGATGAAATATAAATCCAAGGGACCCCCCTTGGTTTTATGTTTCATTGGTTGAGGTCAACCTACTTTGAATTGGTTGTTTGCATCCTAGTTTAACTGGGATGAACTCATCCTAGGAAATTATGCTGGCAGTGAAGATTGTCTTAGAAGAAGATGAAGCGGAACTTGCCGCTGGTGAGGACAAAGATAGCAAGGAAATTGAAGGTGGCATAATTGATCTAGAAAGTGAAAGTACCAATGATGGATCCAAAGCGTACCTATCTGACGGTGATTGGGGCAATCAATATCAATCTGAAGATGACAAAGATTACAACAGCAACAAGTCCTGCACCGACGGCCAAGGGTTGATCAACAATGACAACAAAGACATGGAGGATTCCTGATACTCTGTGTTTCATATCAGGCCCTTATGAACTTATGATTCCGCATTGTCTTGTATGTAGTGCAGTGCAGTTTTTTATTTATTTGCATGATCAATCAGGTCAATCTAGAAATATAACAAAATCCAGCCACTACCTAATGAGCTGCTGTTGGATCACTCCAACTGAGTTTCACATTGAGACACATGCAAGAAGTTATTCTGTGAGAAATAGTGTAATAGAAAAAGAAGAAGAATTCTTCAGCAATGTTGACCGTAGTTGTCTCCTTGCAAAAATAAGGGTGCCAGAGTGTGGGGCATTGATAAATCCACGCCAATGGGCGCACGCCCACGCCCAGCACACGCCAATATAAAAAAGGTGTGCTGCCCGCACACCTTCTTTTTTATTGGTGTGCGGGCTGCACCACACACCCATCTACAGGCGTGCAACACTGCAGTGTGCAGTCGCACACCCTTTCTATGTGTATAGGCAGGGGCGTGCCCCCTATATACATGCTGATTTCATGTGTACACAGGAATGTCTGCATGACATCAGCATACTAGCCCCACCCCCCCCCCCCCCAAGCGGATTTCAACCGCAACCACCACCTCACTCCATCCAATCAATCACATCCCCCCCTCCTCGCAGCCATCTCCCTCCCTCCACACAAACCCCCAGCCAAGCCACGCCAAGCTACCCAACCCGCTCAGATCCAATTAATATCTCCACATCTTCACTATTATTATTTTCATGCCAGCTGATTATTTCTGCTTGTTCCTCTGAACGCACAGATATCAGCAAGTATTATTTGCATCAAATTTTATTACCCTCCAGCAGTGTAAGTGCATGTCTATCAAAGTAAATATCATCCAAAATTACTCACTCTGGTCGTTATTTACAGCAGAAAATGTTTCAGCCAGGACAAAACACCTCCTACTACCACGTATCTCCCAACCCATATGGTGTCCACAATCAGCTGCACCCCCAATACCATAATGCAATAACGCATGCCAGTGGTCAGCCTAATGTCACCCAGTCTCACTTGGCACAGCATGTAATCACACACAGCCCAATGCTTCTACTTAAATAACTTGCTCACACAGTCCTTCCTCCTGCCTCCATCAGCCGCAACCACCAGTTCCATTTGGGCAACCCCCTTTGTCAGCCCTAGAGATACTCCAGAGTATCCTAAAGACTGACTTCAATGTAAAAAACTAGTAAAATATTGTATTAGCAATAGTATATCCTATAATATTATTAAAGTAATCAACTTTTCATGTAAGATTAGGTGGGGTACCTCACTCAAACCATCACCAAATTCCAACTCCTTCTATTACTTTACCATATCTCAAAAGGTACTTAGTAGGAGATGGAATAACCGTAAAAATATAGATTATAAAGTATTGTCATAAAAGCTGAGAGACAATAAACTTATTTGCATAAATATAATAATAATACAGTTATGCTTATAAGAAAGAAATTACCTAAGTGCGTGGTAATTTCCCAGTATTGTTCTATTAAATGAATTGGCCCATGATGTGATTGGTTATACATACATGTCATGAGGTCATGGGGACATAGAAAATACTGTGCTCAATTCAATACAATTCCCATTACATCATTGTATATTTGAATTGTAATACATTAGAGCAGAATTTAGAATAAACTTTCTAGAACATTCCTCAAGGAATCTCTAGAATATAAAAGGAGGCCATTTCTGGCCTAGGATTGGTTCCTCAGCATATTCCCCCAGTACCATTTTGTAAGTACTCTGAATATTCTCCTCCTACTATTAGAGTAGTGTATTCCCTTTATATCCAACCCAACCTTTATTACTGGAATAGTCTCAAGTTACCTTAGAATTCCCCATCTCTTGGCCTTGATCTGTTCCTTAGAAAGCAGTTGCTACAAGACTACCACCTCTGACAGTAGCCAATCAGCTTAAGTGCTTGCCAGCTGCTTAATAGCAATTTGTATTGCTATATCTTTCCCAAAAAGACAAAGAATAGCCAAACCTACACGGTTAACTATTAGTCTTCTCCAATTGAGTGATTTGTATATCAAATCTTCAATTATAAGGAGTTTTAGGTTATCCTCTGTGCATAGTTTGGACACTATAGAGAGAATAAATTCAATTATTTATTCAGATAAACTTTCAGCACAGTGACAGTACCTGGTTTAATTGTAAAATTAAGCCAGTGTTTCATACACATAGCTGACACCCTTGGTTCCACGCCCCATCCAACTCCACCATCCCCCCTCAAACGTCTGATCAATTCCCCGGCTTCCCCAATTACCTACACAATGCTGTCCCAATCACAAATATTCCCACACACCAACACCCCAGCACACACCAACACCCCAGAACACACCAACACCCCAGCACACACCAACACCCCAGCTTCACCAACCATGGCCACCCCGCATACCCGTCAAACTCAATGGCCTTTCCAATTCCAAATCACGGCCAACCTGCACCCCATATGGGGCACCAAATACCATCATTCAGTCCATACAACAACCTTCCCCCCCACCAATCATCCCAAACTGCCTCCTATAACAATAGTACAGCCTTTCCTCACATTCCAGTCACCAGCCAACTCAATCCAAACTTTTCCAACTACAACAATCCACCAATAACCCTTCAACAGGCATCAAACAATCCTCCCACCCACCAACCCAATCAACCAACCTCCTATACATTACAGCAGGAAATCTACTCCAAAAACTGGCATGCCCCCCAACCAATCCAACACCCATCATCAATACCCAGAAACCCGTTTGCATCAATACCCAGCAACCCATCCATCAACCAGCCCACATACTACTGGGACAACAACACTAACCAATCCGCTGTCAAAATCAATTCTCTGCTTGACTCATTAAGTCCGCCTGCCCCATCTGCGCAACTACCTACATCAATTGATCCACTGGCTTCCTTGGTTGTCCCTCAAATGACTGACAATACTGCTCAAGGTAGGTCTAACTTTCTCTTGTAATGTATATTTCTTGAGAGCTGACAAACTGTAAATCATCAGCTTTTCCCCCTGATTTCCTGCCTTCTGCAAATCACCTGCCTGCCCCTTCTTTTCCCACCCCAACCAATGAGGATCAAGCTCAAGGTGGGTCTTAGTTTCTCTGGTAAAGTTGCTTTATTGGGAGCTGACTATTTATTGATGAATCAGGTGGTTCCAACTCTACAACATCTGTGGTACCGTCTGCAGTCCTGGCTTCTGCAAGAACCGCCCAGGAAATGTCTGTTCCCTCCCCAATCCCCCTGGAAATGTCCGTTTGCTCTCCAATGACTGAGGAAAATCCCCAAGTTGATTGTAGGTTTCACTCAGAAAAGTCCTTTGCGGTTTTATTACCAATGTTTTATTGTACAGATCCCAGTGCATCTGCGAACCACACCAACAACTTGTTGATTGCCCCAAATCACCTGGATGGAAATGCTTTGCCCAAAGCCCTACTGACCAGTGAGGATGTCAGATTGTTTGAATATTCTGTGGGAGGTCAGTGCCTCATTGATTCATCATACTGTTTCCAATGGATGCTCATGGGAGTTAATTTCCTAGAGCCCATGGACCCACCACCTGAATACCTGTTCACCTGTGTTGACAATCTGAAGAAATTTGTGTCCACATGGGCCACCGAGCATGGTTATTGGCTGGCGGTCTCAAGATCCAAGGCAGGGAAGAAGATTTACCTTGCCTGCTCACTGGCTGGAGAAGATGCTCACTGGCTGGAGAAGATGCTCACTGGCTGGAGAAGACACTACCACCGTGGACTCCTGTTGGGCTTGTGAATCACGTAATAAGCGGGTTGGATGCGCCTTCAAGATTTCAGGCCACTGTTCATGTGCCAAGAACCGTGACAACAACTATTGGGATCTCCGCAGCAAGACTGTCCCTCACAACCACAATGCCATCCAGCATAACTACGAGGCCATCCACAAGACACTTGGGGCAGAGGGCCAAGCTACCTGTGGTTTGCGCAGCTGGGTGGCTTGCAAGCTGACTGGCCTCTCTTGGTTTGCAACCACAGGCAATTGCCTGGCAGCTGAGTAACGACTGAGGGAGGTCTTTGTGATTGGTGACCGAACCTGGACACATTTACAACACAAAAGACAAATGGACAAATTTCATGTAGCTATGGCACAAGGTTACATACGCTCCAGACAAACCCTCTTTTGACACAGCTTGGGGAAAGCTTCAGGTGGACCTCAGGGACCAAGCAAATGTTCTGGAATGCCTGAAGAACCATGTTCTGCACTTTTGCACACAATTCATGTCTGCATGGGCTGAAAAAACACCGTACTTGGGCAATCTGACGTCATCTAGAGGTGAATCAACTCATAGCTGGCTGAAAACATACGTGAAATCTGGCAAGATTGACTTTGCTACCCTTTTCCTGACAATTTCATCAGCTGTGGAACGGCAACTGGACGGGGCACAGGTCACCATTGGCCATGAAAGGATCAAAGGGCTATCCGGACACCAACGTTTTCAAGCCGCTTCACACCAAGATCTCAACCCATGCCCTCAAATTGGCTATTGAAGAGTACAATGAGTACTTGAAAATGAAGAAGGACAAACATGATGATCCGGTCAGGCAGTGTATGGGGAACTTCAATGCGGGAATGGGGGTCCCATGTGCACACTTGATTGAAAAGATGCTCAAAGAGAAGGGTGGTGTGGAACCAGCTGACTTTCATCCCCAGTGGCAATTGTCTTACAACCCAGATGGACCAGTAAGTGTATAAATCTAGACAGAATAACAATTGTAAAGCTATGTAAGTGGGTAAAGGTTGTAGTATATACATTAAAGCATGAGGAATCAAGATACAGGGGGAACAAGGGCTCCTTAAATGCCTTTCTGGAGCCCTGATGGCGAAACACAGGATGTATTTTTGGCTATGGGAACATTTAAAAGGAAGGGGTTAAGATTTAATATAAATGTATGTAGTTTTTTAATCAAATTTCCATATGTACAGGCTGTTTCACTATGGGTAAAGCCTGTCTAAGCTCTTTTTCTGGCATCTTGAGGCGCTTCTGAACCTCTGACAAGGTTTTTTAGATGTGTTGATCAAAGGTTTTAATTATATGTCAAAATGTATTGATTAAATGTCACATGTAGCTGTTGTTCACATTTGTCAGAGTTTAATTGTTTTGTATTGTGTACAATGTGAAATACATGTATTTGTTTGTTCTGTGGGCGCTTCAAGAGCTTCTTGTTTGATCCCTGTCATTCAGGCTCTTTGGGAATACATGACTGCAGAGATCTGTCAATCAATAATTTCCCACTAAGGATGTAATACATTTATTTTGAACAGTTGTTCAATTAGTAATTTCAGAGGTTTCTCATGTTATTTCCTTCCTCTTGTTTGTGGTCTTTGTCCCTCTGAATCATCCTTAGTGTACCTAGTATTTAATTAAATAAAATAAATAAATAAGTAGATAATATAGTATATTACTAGTATTATATACTTATATTATTAATGTCATATGTATTTGTTTTATTATGTTCTTATTTAAATACATTGTTATTTTGTGGTTTTGAATATGTATTTATCTTTTTTATTCTGTATTTTAATGTATAATAATTATTTCAGCGCTTTAGTGGTAATATTCTTTCAAGTTGTTTTACTACTAGAAGTTTTAAGTTATCTGGGGTACTTTGGCTGAAGTATCCTATGTTATTTTACGCACTCTTCAAGATTATGAAATAATATTTCCACTTGTCTTATTATTTATCAACATATTCATTGTTTTATAATAATATTTGTATTTATCTATTTATTATCAATTTACTATGTAATAATGTATTTATTATTTACATATTACTTTTTTATGCTGCTTTATCCTATTATTATTCATTTATTGCCCTTATTAAATGACTAACAATATATTTTATATTTATATTCTGTTCTAGTCAGGTTGTCTCTGAACTAGTAGCAAGCTGACAATTTGTGAAAGGTTGTCCTTATTCTCCTGGCAAATTTCTACTATAAATAATCCGTTAGTTCTAGCCACAACACTCTTACCTCATTATCCAATTAAATGGCCCCCACCCTTGAACAAGAGTTTACAAACATCATCTTCCATATTCTCCTGCATAAGCCCACCAATACAGACACAATTTTAACTGAGATAGATTCTGAGCATCTGGTATTCATTTTTCCTCAACTTGCTTGCTTCCTCTTCTTTTTACCTTGCCCCCGTTCAATCATCAACAATTTAAAAGGCATAGTCAACTTGAGCCCATTGGCAACAATCACACACCTGGCCCACTTGCTTCTCACTTTCCCACAAACTGTTATCAACAATCCCCTCATCAAAATTCAGCTGGAAGGGTGCGTTGGAGAGAACTATGAACTCCTCAACAAATTACAAAGACTCTTCCTTCTACATCAAAACATTCAACCACAGCTCTCTTTCACCTTAGGACCAACAAAAACTCCAGCAACCTTGAAATCCCTGCCATCACTGAATTGTTAAAATCACTAGAACATCAAAACTGTCCTATCTTGACCATCAAAAAACCCAATATTTCAATAACCATCCAGTACAGAGTCCACCCAATCTGCACTCTGCTGTTTGGAGCCAGAAAACCAATCCTTCTCACTCTCTTTGACACCAACGGCCAACCCTACCAACAAATATTGAAGCCCAAGGACCTGAGGCAAGATGCTCTAGTCATGAAGTTATATGTCTATGGTAATATGTTATTGTCTCAACATGCAAAGGCTCAAGAGTGAAAATTATACACCTCTACCTATCACATCGTTGCCATGTTTCCCAACTTTGGTATCATTGAGTTCATCTCTTTCTGCAACACATTACTCAGCTTCATAGGTCGGTTCATTCCTTTTGAACTCCAGCCCAGTCATCCTGAAAGACTCCATCCTTCCAGGTCTTCACAATTCAAAAGAAGATATGCTGTTGAATATCAAGACAAGAATTGGGCTACTCAAGTGGACTATCAAAAAAAACTCAAGTTTATCCAATCTTTTGCCAACCATTCTGTTGTTGGCTATCTATTTGGTATTGGGGATTGACATCCACTCAACATTTTAGTTTCAACAAGCGCCTTTCAAATCATTCATGTTGATTTTGAGATTTGCTTTGGACAAGGTTCTCTACTGACTCATCCTGAAACTGTTCCCTTCAGACTTGCCCCTTGTATGGAAATCTTAGTACAAGACTTGAACATCATGTCTCAAGGAAAGTGGAGGAGGGGAACAAGACCACTTGAGGAGCTGTCAGTTTTCAAAGCACAGTTCTCAACTTCACTGGAAGCGCTTTGCTCAAACCCAAATGGCTTCATGGAAATCCTGAACATCATCACCTACAACTGCCCCCCTCAAATCATCAAAGCTTGTCAAACGCACAATTTACCTTCTCCATCATCCATTAATTCCAACATGCTCCGCAAGCATCAAAGGGAAACCTTGTCAAGAATTCAAACTAGGCTTCTAAACCAATTACCAGTAGATCAACAAACAAATAACCTGATTGAAGAAGCAAGAAATGAAGATAATCTCTCAAACATGTTTCCTGGTCTGTGCAATTCTCACTAATTATTGATTCTTTTGTTTCCCACATATTTCATACTAATGATATCCTCAAATTCTTACCACCAACTTTGCATAGGCTGGAGACCTTACCAGTAGATTCCTTTCCCCCTGTTTCTTTTTCTTTCCCCCTGTTACTTTTTCTTTCTTTCTTTTTTCTTTCTTTTTCTTTGTGTCTTTTTTTACTTTCTTTTTCTTTGTTTCTTTCTTGACTTTCTTTTTCTGTCTCTTTCTTTCTTTGTTTTCTTTTCTCGTTACTCCTGGCCTGTAGTGTGTTTTAATTTAAAACTGCCCTGGAAATTGACATCAAGTTTTTTCATCACATGAGCTCATTATAATAACTTTCTAAAAAGTCAATCATATGTCCAAGTAAGAATTGAGCATCTTTCTACACATGTACATCATACACCTTTCTCATCTCTTTCAATCAGAAGGCATGTCAGATTCTAGGTGTACATTTTTGCTATTTTACTAGCATCAATCAACCGCCTTTTATCTGCTGGTCCATTCTCACATTGAAAAAAAGTAAAAAAAAGTGTTAGAGTAAATATCAAAAGAGCCCTATTGTTACTTGATATATGTTTAGCTTTTTGAAAACTACATAATGAGTCATGAAATAATAGACCTTAATCAATTTTTCAGGAGTCATCCTCAAATCTCACTTTTTGGGAGGGTTGTCTAAAGCCCAGCTGGTTCACTACATGTTTACATGCTTTTGTATAATTACTTTACACACTCAAGGATGAGTTTATATTTCATTATGGAGTTGTGTGATGTACACACTGATTGGTTGTTTTGCACTCCCATGTAGTATAGCAGGAGTGATAAATCCCCCTGTCTCAGGTCAAAGTTGGTCCACCCTGCCCAATTAGGATTCATGTTACACAACACCATTTACACATGTAAAATCCTTATACCTCACCAACTTCAACTATAGTATACCTCAACTACACACCTCACTCACCTCAACTACACACCTCAAGTACTTACCTCACACACCTCAACTAAACACACCTCAACTACACACCTCACTCACCTCAACTACAAACCTCACCAACTTCATAACTCAACTACACACCTCATCAACTTCAACTACAGTATACCTCAACTAAACACCTCACACACCTCACCTACACACCTCACACACCTCAACTACACACCTCACACACCTCCACTAACTATACACCACACTCACTTCAACTACACACCTCACTCAAATCCACACCTCCACACACCAACCACCACTCAACAGCTCAACACCACACAACTCCCACCTCACCAACTTTAACTACACACCACCAAAATAAAAAGAACATATTTATATAAAAAACACATCCCACCAGCTTCAACTACAAACCTCAACCATAACCAAAAACACACCTCAACCACAATAAATATCAAATATACACCTTAACCACACCCAAACCACACCACACACCTCACATAGCCTCACCACACTAAATCCCTTTTCCTAACACTACTCAACACACCTTGAACATACAGCTCATTAAATGTGTTTGGCTCCACAGTGTGATAACCATCATTGAAAGTAAGAAAGCCCCTTATAGAACACAACAACCTGCTAAACGTTTCCAAAAAAATACATCCGCCGGGACTCAAACCCAGGTCCTAAGCAGATCCACTATGGGAAGCTCAGATGATAACCCCTACACTACGAATGTGATCAAAAAATTGACTGCAACAAGAAATTTGCAAATAAAAAAACCTGGGGCACCAGAGTATTCACATGTGGTCCCCCACTGCACTACTGCCTTGGCCCTACAGTTTTTGACTGCGCAGATGACAAGGGATGCGGTAAGTTCACTGTGGTATGGCCCCAGATGAAATACCAGTGTCTTTATGGATTTATAACCAGAGGCCAAGACAAAAAAAAAGCCAGACTAAGCCCCATTAAGTCACCCTACAAAGTATTATAGGGTGACCATATTACTTTGAATTATGAAAATATATATATATAATATACACATTTATTTTCTACCCAACTACCCTAATCATTAATCATTGGACAGCAGGGTCATTTTCTGGGGACTTTCTCCTTGTGTTGAATAATAAGCTAAGATGCTGAAAGTATAACACAAAAAAAAATTGTCCTTGGCTGAAAGAATTTCTCAAGTCCTCAAAAAAAGTTTTTAGGTATAGCCCTGAAGTAGACACTTTTAAGGTATAGCCCTGAAGTAGAAAATTTTAAGGTATAGCCCTGAAGTAGAGCAAATTTTAGCTGAAAAAGCCTAAAAGAAATCCGTTGACAACTGAAAAATAGAAAAACAAAAACAATTCAAGCATGAATGTTTTTAATGTATAGCCCTGAAGTACAGAAAATTTAAGAGT
>RDRW01000027.1:0-65000 GCA_007896445.1 Puccinia hordei | reverse complement strand
TTGCGGACCTTAATTTTTTTTTGAAAGCTGAGATGCAAAAAAAAACATTTATTTTTTTCAAAATTGGTAGTGTAGTTCATGTTCCAGCCAATCCCTGCTAGCTTATTAACTTCCATTTACGCTCATGCACATTTTTCACTCATGTCTAGGCATGGGATCTTGGTTTTTTAAGAGTGATCTTCTGGCCACAAAATGTAGAAGAGATTCATACATAAATAAATAAATATTTAAGTGAAACGATTCTAACAATAACAAGTAGAGTTGAGAAAATTGATTGTTATTTAGCACCTTTTGAAAAACCACGAATGTGAGACTAGGAAGATAAGTGAGAGTGATGAGAAGGAAACCACACCTGAGAATAATGAAAATGATACAACACAGAGCAAAGAACAGATGGTCTGAGAATCCTGGAGGAAGAAAAATTGTTTGACATGTAGGTCTGCTTGGTCTGGGTGTTGTCCACCGCGAGCCCTGGCGCTGCGGAGGTGTGATATTTGGCCAATGTCACCAGGAATTTGTTTACAATTTTTTAAAAAACATTCCAATAACAAAACACAAAAGAATGAATTTACGACTCAAACCGAAGGGAGGACGACGACCTACTCGAATCAGCCAAGCCAACCAGGATACGATCAAATGTTTCATGTAAGCATCATCTATTTCTCTCCCATGCCCTTCATCTTATACATATATATATGTATATATTTTGAGACGTTGACCACTCCAGGCCTGGACCAGTTGTCAGGACAGCTTTGCTAGATATACCTGCCCGAGTTGCAACCTGCGTTACTGCAGTGTTGAGTGCTTCAAATCACAAGTTGGGTAACTCCTCAGAAGAACGGTATGAAATGCTCGACAGATTCATTCGTGTCATCTGACGGTTTGGATTGGTGATTCGGGTCGATCTAGTCGCATTCGAAATGTTCCGAATCGTTCTATAAGAACGCGTTACTGAATGACATCCAGCTCGATGGATCGACCGGCGCTAGAAGCCACTCTCAAGCAGTGATGCTAGAAATCTTACGCAAGATTGAATCGGGTGCCTCGTTCTCAGACGTGGATGAAGGAGATAGTAGTGATGCTGGGTCGCTCGACTGGACGGAGGAACGACTGAGTAAGCTACAAGGACTATCAGAGCCACACAACCATCAAAACTGATCCTTCACTTTCCGGGGGGAAAAATAGATGGACTGACGAAAGAGGAACTGTTGGGATTGTTAACGGAGGAACAAATCGAAGCATTCAATCAAAAACTCTCCAATGGCCACCTGGATCCGACCTTTATCCAAGCGACCATCAGTTCTCAATGTCATGACCCATGGTGGCTTGATTCTCAACCAGGAAATTCGACATCCCCCATCGATCTTGTCGACCAATCCATCTTGCCTGTTTTACCCAATGGACTCAATCCTCAACTGTTCTATCATGTTTTTTCTTTATCGTTGAGTGTGATTCCCATCCATCATATGCCTCCCCTATAAGTCCATCGTTCTAGATGCGTCGTTTTTTTCGGAGCTGATGTTGATGGCATGTTTGATCACCTTTATAGGCTTGGATACGTATCTCTACTCCGATATTATGGGCTTCGGAGTCTAGCCGAAGCGATGGAAGAAGATTGCATCGATCTTCTATCTCACCTCCCGAAATTCTTTCCAATCTTATTCGACAGCGAGCTAAGACTAGAGTCGATAGCCGAATGCTTCGGTCTATTCTTAAAGAATCTCCCGAACATGGGACCTGAATCGATCCCATTCTTGATCAAAGACATCCGATTCTTGTTTCCAGATTCCTCACAGAAACTTAAGAATAACCTGATTATTGAAATCACATCGGATGGCAAACCGATTCCCAATAAGAGGTCGCTGTGTTGCTTGGCGCTCTCGGATCTATACCGGTTTTTGAACACCCATCATTCGGGATACATTCATGCCAAGTCTCAACAGAAATCAACCTTGAAAAAATTACTCTTCTTCATCTCGTTTTCTATCGACTCGACACGACTCGACAGATTTGCTCAAGAGATTGATGAGGATGATTCTCGTCTCGGATCTGATCTTAATAAGGATGACAACGGCAATCATCTGGATCCAAATGAGCTTCCATTTTCTAATCTGTTGGTCGGAGATCTTTCTGACGATGGCCATCACTTAGATCGCATTCAGAAACCTCCCAAAATCATTGAAACTTCAAGTCATGATGATAACGTCTAACATTCTTCGGTCTCCAAGGTGGAAGGGCAGATAGATACTCATCCTTACATTATGTTTACTACTATAGTGATTGTTAAGCCTTGCATTTCATTTTTCAACTTTGCTGTCACAAGTTTAGGTTACTAAGTGGATTCATCCATCAATTTATGTATATACTTATCCCACCAAGAAACCCATCTAACTTTACAATGTCAATGTAATTAGATCCGATATCTCGACTGTGCCAGGCTATGTTATTATTTGACTACATAATTTCAGGCTGTTGCCCTCGAGGTGTATGAAACTGAACCGCTTTATAAACGATAATGCTATGTGGAAGAAACTATGATTTCCTCCGGTGAGGTTTGAGACGAGTTACAAGCTTACAACTCCAGATAGCAGACTGGATCGTGGTAGCATCTAATGAGCTGAATGGTATTATTACAAGAGGAGTACAGAGGCTTGTATCTATATGAAAATGGAAGAGTCTTCCTATCAAACCACCAATCGATCTGTTCCCGATCAACGACGTTCAAAACTACTCGATCTGCCCATGAACTGTAACATTTTTTTATAGATGAAAAACGAAAAAAAAAAAATTAGTGTTGGATAATTACAGCTACGTTGACTGATCAAACAAAACAAGAAAACACCACGGGGTTTTGTTTTATTTTTTGATTAAAAATAGCTTACCACGATTGCAAAGTCCATAATCCACTCTATGTCGTTCCCATAAGTTTCGAGAAAAAAGAAAGCGCGACAGGTTAGAAAGCTTCGGGTATCTTTAGGTATAATGGAAACCGGGACGTGTCGAAGAGAGGAAAGGCCATCCTTACCTCCGACTTCAAGGTAACTGACGAGCACTTGTCGAAGTTCTTTATTTTGGATCTTAGAGACTGCCGGACTGTAGTGATCGGATTGAGGAGGATGGAGACGGACGGAGCTTGTTAAAACCGATCTGCAACGTGTATAAGAGGGAGGGGGAAGATACCATAGTCCTGTACTGCGCTTGATTCCCGAAAGACAGACGCTGAAGAGGACGGCATCGAACGCATAGTGTATCTGTATACTTCCCCGGTGCCGAAAGACGAAGACCAAATCCAATCAAGTCAACAATGTTGAAGTCGTTTGTTTTTCTGTGCGATGTTTTTGTTTTAGGTCAGGAGGGGATGTTAATAGTACTGATCAAGAACTGACAAAGCTCGATGTTGAAAATCCCATGAGACCAGCGACGGGTAAAACGATATTGATAAAGTTCCCGATCATCTTTCGTTTACCGGCTGAGAAATTTAACAATTTTTTTTGGATGAACTTGAAGTAATTTTTGAAAGAGAACGGGATCGAGGTGTTTGTTGTTGGTTGGTTTCGGTTGGGCTGGAGTTGTTTGAGACTTGAAGGAGTAATTTGTCGGGGGTATCCGGCCAGACTGAGGTATCCGGGGAAGCGCTCACGATCTGTGACATATCCGATGGCATGCCGCCAATTAGACTGCGCCAAGTTTGAGCAAGTTCATACAATTGGGCCAACCTAGCCTAGCTAAGCCAGGGGGGGCCCACGTCCCAAAGGGACTCTCCATAGGAGGGGCTTATGCCTTATGTCACAAATTCCGTGTGCGTGGGAATTTTGAGTTTTTGTGGCTTTTTTGAGCCATTTTTCATTCAATTCCCCATAACACTTCAACCAACCAGCTTCCTGGGATGCCGCAAGGAGGGAGAATAGCCTGAAATGCTGGCTTCAATTTGCCATGCTCCAAGTGATAATTGAGTCAGTTTAGGTATCTTTTTTTTTTTTAGTGTAATTTTGCCATTGGCATTGCACACTATGAAGGGAAACTTTTGAGAGGCATACAACAAAGTAAGCACAAATCAGGAATCAACAAGGCCAAATAAAGGTAGGAAAAAGGTCAGAACCTGGAAAACAAAAGGGAAAATAGAAAAGGAAAAATGACAATGATTTTTTATTTTTTATTTTTTTTAAATAGTTTTAAGTGATGTAAGAAAAGCGTCCAGATCCCTTGATGAACTCAATGATGAATGGGTGTGCTTTATGTATCTTCAGTAGTCGATGAGGTTGGTTTGAGTTGACGGGGAGTCAAGCCCGTCTGGCCCTTTCAATGAGGGCGCGTCAAAGCTGTTGATATTGAGGGCACAGGTCTAGAAAGTGGGCGGTAGTCTCACGGGCAGTGCAGTGAGGGCAGGTTGGGTCCAAATTGCGCTCATACATGCCGAGTTGACCCGACCTGAAATATGCATCATCCGTATCCCAATGGAGAGCTCAATGGCTTCTTGTCACGACTTGGTAAAAGCTTTCCCCTTGGTAAAAGATGTTCCTAATGAAGACTTGGTGCCCACACTAGTCTACAGTGGCTCACAAAACTGTACCTTTACTGCCTTGGAGGTGATTAACATGGCTCGCAAGACTCCAGGCAAGTCAATAAATCCTAGAAGCAGCTGCACTCGCCGATATCACTCATGCACCGGAGGACTAGATAAAATAAATTGTGTAGATGATTTTGGTGCAGGAAGTTTTCCAATTATATCCTGTACTATGGCCTTTTTTTTTTTTTTTTTTTTTTTTTTTTTTTTTTTTTTTAGTGCTGATTGATTTTGACATTGCGCACTAGTGGTGTATACTAGTAAAATAATACATGCAATGATGTTTTGAAAACTAAATAAGAGATACAAGTTGTGCTAGTATTTTTCTATTTGAGTATTAATTCTGGGTTTTAAATAGATGATAACAAAGATGAAAAATAAATTATTTTTAAAAAATGAAAAGGAAATAAAAATAAAAAAGAAGATTCAACTCTTTTTAGTGATTTCAGAAATAGATCCCGTGACGCTCGCCCGGTACCTTGCATTCTGTTTCCCAGGCAGTTTGCTATGTAGCCCTCACTACATACCCTAGATGGATGTTTTCAGGAAGGTACCAATCAAGCGTCCCGATCTCTTGTATCTGATACACTCTGGCCCCCCATACTGTTTTTTTTTTTTTTGATGACGATGATAACTGTTAGACCAAAGAAAGTGATGCAAATTTGATGACTTTTAACCAAAGAAAGTGATAACTTTTGACCAAAGAAAGTGATGACTTTTTACCAAAGAAAGTGAAGCGAAATAAATGAAAAATTGGTTTAAATGTTTCGATTTTTTATTTTTTATATTTTATTTTTATTTTTTTTTATTCTTTTGATTGATTTTGATACGTCCTAAGATTTTCAACTTGATTTGTTGACATAATGAATGTGGCTAGTGATGGAAAAACTTTAGGTGAGTTGAGAATTTCCCTGATTGAGTTTGGATTAATTTTGATCTTTTTGGTGGCAATGGTTTGACGAAATTGTTTTCTTTGTGAGGCGAATTTTGAGCATGTGATGAGAAAGTGGTGTATGTCTTCAACCTTCTTTCAGTGGTTGCAGTTTGGTGATTCTAATTTTTTGATGGAGTGTAAATAACTATTGAGAGGTGAGTGACTGGATCGTAGTTGATAAATAATTGATGATTCTCCTCGTTCTAGTTTTTTTCAGACTTTTGAAGATTTTGTTCGGGAAAGTGGATAAAATGATATTGTTGCAAGTGATTGGTTTCTTCTTCTTGATGAATTTAAACTTGGTGTTGGCTATTTGTTGAATATTTGACAATGATCGTTGAGCGTTTCTTAGTTGAAGGTGATTCCCTTCAGTGGCATCTTTGGCTAAATGGTCGACGGCTTCATTTTCTGTAATATTGACGTGAGCCGGGCACCAGTATAGTGAGATTGAAAAGTTGAAGATTTCTGTTAAAAGTTTCATGTTTGTGTAGATTTTGTGGAATACAATTTGGCTGGATTTTGGTAATGGAGCGTGTGAGATGGACAGGATTGTGGCCTGATTGTCAATAAAAAAGTTTAGGTTTTTGTTGGAGTCTTGGAATGTGTCGGATGGGTCGTACAGTTTGCTGATGATGATGTCGAGTCCTAATTTGATTGCAACAACCTCGGCTTCAAACAATGAGGCTTTGTTCTCGCCATTGATTCTGCATGCGATGGATTGGTTGCGATTGAGTATTGCTGCTGACGCTGTGCCCTTTTTGGGTATGCTTGATCCGTCCGTGACGATTATGTGTTCTTGTCTTGCATGAATTTCTTCTATTTGATTTTGTACTATGTCTTTAGCTTCTTCTTTTTTGATACCGATGTTTCTGATGTTTAGTTTGAAGTCTTCCCACGGTTTGATCATGTGGTGTTCAATTCTTTCTATGTTGCGTAGGTCGTAATCCGAGATAGATTGTTTGTCGAAGATGTTGTGAATTGGCGATGGGTGGGATGAGACTGTCTGGTTGAGTTCTTTTTGAATAAGTCGTTTGATTGGGTGAGATTCTGGGGTTGTAGATTTTTTTATAACAAACAAATGATTCTTTTTCTTTAGGATGTCAAAGAAGGGGATCAGAGGGGATTCTCTTGAAAGAACTTCAATTGGGGTTTTTTTGAACATTCCAAGTATGGTGCGGTTTGCAGCATTGTTAATTTCGTTAATAATTCTTTTAACCGCAGTTTCATTCCTAGAGGTTGCCCAAATAAAGCTTCCATAAAGGACACGAGAGCGGAGGACGCTAATGATTAAGTTTCTGGATTGTTGAATACCAATGCCATATGAGCATCTAGAGATTTGAACTAGTTGATTGGAGGTTTGGTCTCCGCATTTTTTAAATTTATCAAGGTGTGATTTGAACGACAGTTTGCGGTCAAGGATACTACCCAAATTTTTTACAGAAGATAAATTGGGTAGGGAAATGTTTCCAAATTTAAATGGTCTGATGTCGAGTTTACGGTGAGATAAAATCATGAAGTTTGCTTTTTTACGATCAAAAATGGCATTATGCCGATTTCCCCATTGGAGAGATCTTTCACCTTCCTTTTCTAGAAGGGCATTGATAAACGCACGCCAAGCGCGCACGCCAACGCCAACCCGCACGCCAAGTTTTTTTGGCGTGCAGGGCCTACACGCCAAAAAAAATTGGCGTGTAGGGTCTACACGCCAATTTTATTTGGCGTGTGAGACCCACACGCCAAAACTGGCGTGTGGTTCCCACACGCCAATTTTTTTTGGTGTGTGGGCCCCGCACGCCAATTGTTTGGCGTGCGCTCCCACACGCCAATTGTTTGGCGTGTGGGAACCACACGCCATTTTTGGCGTGCGGCTCCCACACGCCAATTGTTTGGTGTGTGGGGGGATCCCGCTCACGTAATTGAATGGGAGGGCCCATTCAATTACGTGAGCGGGCTGGCTGACGAGGTTATACAACCTCGTCAGCCGGGAGGACATCCTCCCGGCACAAGGCTGTATAACCTCGTCAGCCAGGAGGACTTCCTCCCGGCCGACGAGGTTATACAACCTTGTCAGCCAGGAGGAAGTCCTCCTGGCCGACGAGGTTGTATAGCCTCGCCGGCCGGGAGGACTTCCTCCTGGCCGACGAGGTTGTATAACCTTGTCGCCATTGTTGGCGTGTGGGTCTCACACGCCAATTTATTTTGGCGTGTAGACCCTACACGCCAATTTTTTTTGGCGTGTAGGCCCCGCACGCCAAAAAAAGTGGCGTGCGGGTTGGCGTTGGCGTGCGTTTATCAACGCCCTTTCTAGAAGGGTGATTGCAGGTTCAAGTTCTTTATTTGCGACTAAGTGAGTAACGTCGTCAATGAAGCCTAGAGAAATTGAGTCTTGGGCAAGATCAAGTGGGTTGTTGATGAGAAGGGAGGAATTATATATAATGTAAAGGATGGGAGAAAGAGGAGATCCCTGGGGGAGTCCACAACGAAGTTGGAATGAGGGGGAAACATAATCTTCCATTTTCAGGGAAGTTGATCTGTTTGAGAGTAAATCAAGTATTATTGTCAGCCTCAGTGATGCCAAAGACTGGAATCTTTCTAGCTAAACTGGGTGCAAGCAAAAAAACAGGTGGTAACACAAGGGTATGTGTCAAGGGGAAATGGGTAATGGTTGATTTAAAAGAAAAGGTTTTAATAAAAACAGTAAAGTTTTTATTAAGGGAGGGGCCTGAGTTACAGGGGTGGTTTATTGTGCCCTCCAAGGTTCTGGTCTTTTTGGTAAAAGAGTATGCCCAGACAGTAGTATACTACTGAAGTATATAAGGAAATAACACTCACTAGTTTATTTCCAGGAAAGATAACTTCAGGAGGAGTATGACTGGTCTTGAGGCGCTCAAATAACTGGGTAACAGGTTGGTGATGAGTGCTGATAAAGGTGAAAGGTTGTTGGATGAACTTCAAGTATAAAACAAGCAAAAACTGGACTATATAACAGGCTATAAGACTGGTTGATATGGTGGGTAAAAGCTGGTAAATGTAAGTGAAGATGGGGATATCATTTCGTGGGAATGAAGGGCTGTTTATATATCCATTCTGGGCTCTTGGGGGCGAAGCAGAAGCTCTGTTTTGCCTGGTCTAGTCTTCTATTAAGCCCTAGTTACCTGTATAACTGGTTTGGTTACGGTAGGGCTTAGTTACATGTTTCAAAAGGCCCAAAGTGGTTTAATGTTCCCAGCAAGGTGAGTAATTTCGTGTCTTCCTTCCTTTTGGACCAGTAGTCTATTTACAACCAACCAATTGGGCTATCTTGGCCTTAGTAGGAAAAGTATTGCCGCGGCGTTGGTTGTGGCTTCTATTACAGGTGCAAGGTACATGTAACTATGGAAATGATGATGTAAACCTTATTTATGCATCATACCCGAACTCTATTAACCTTAATTACATAGTCTACTAGCATATATTTAAGGTTATGTAGATCTTGAAGTCATATGAAAACTTGACGGCCTTGTAAAGGGATATGAAGAAGTAATAATTACGGGGTACTTTTGCTGAGCTACCCTAGTTTAATTTACATGTAGATTCAGAATATGAAATAATATTCTAAGTTTTCTTTATACTCTAGAAGTTATATCTAGATTCTGTGTTATATGTTTTGTTTTAATAATTTCTTTTGAAACACAAGACGTAAGGTGTGTGTTCTTTTGAGACCAAGAATAGAAGTTGTATATTGGTATAATTTGCTATGGTCAGGATGTCTCGGAATTAGTAGCAGGCTGACAATTATGGCCAAAAGATACGGCGGCGCTTGATGTTTGATCATGGTTTCAACCAATTTATCCTTGATTACTGATGGGAATGCTGACTGTACGTCAAGAAAGAGGGCTGATACAACTTTCTTTTCTCTCCATTTCTGGCAAACCCACGATGTGAGAAATAGATTTGCATCATCTGTGCTGCGACTAGCTCGCCCACCAATGTGGCCTTCAGCTAAGATTTGATTGTTTTTGGCCCAATAGGTGATTCTTCTAGTAATGATGCTTTCAAAGATTTTGCCTAGGCAAGAGAGGAGTGCAATTGGTCGATAGGAGTTTCCAGAAGAGTAAGTATCTTTATTGTTCTTTTGAATGATGATAGTTGGGGCGTTGATAAACGCACGCCAAGCGCACACGCCAATGCCAACCCGCACGCCAATTTTTTTTGGCGTGCGGGGCCTACACGCCAAAAAAAAGTGGCGTGTAGGGTCTACACGCCAATTTTATTTGGCGTGTGAGACCCACACGCCAAAAATGGCGTGTGGGAACCACACGCCAATTTTATTTGGCGTGTGGGCCCCGCACGCCAATTGTTTGGCGTGCGCTCCCACACGCCAAACAATTGGCGTGTGGGAGTGCATGCCAAACAATTGGCGTGCGGCTCCCACACGCCAATTGTTTGGCGTGTGGGAGGATCCCGCTCACGTAATCGAATGGGAGGTCCCATTCAATTACGTGAGCGGGCCGGCTGACAAGGTTATACAACCTCGTCAGCCGGGAGGACTTCCTCCCGGCCAACAAGGTTGTATAACCTCGTCGGCCAGGAGGAAGTCCTCCCGGCCGACAAGGCTATACAACCTCGTCGGCCAGGAGGACTTCCTCCTGGCTGACGAGGTTATACAACCTCGTCAGCCAGGAGGACTTCCTCCTGGCCGACGAGGTTGTATAACCTCGTCGGCTGGGAGGAAGTCCTCCCGGCCGACGAGGCTATACAGCCTCGTCAGCCAGGAGGACTTCCTCCTGGCCGACAAGGTTGTATAACCTCGTCGGCCGGGAGGAAGTCCTCCTGGCCGACAAGGTTGTATAACCTCGTCGGCCGGGAGGAAGTCCTCCTGGCCGACGAGGTTGTATAACCTCGTCGGCCGGGAGGAAGTCCTCCTGGCCGACAAGGTTATACAGCCTCGTCGGCCAGGAGGACTTCCTCCTGGCCGACGAGGTTGTACAACCTCGTCGGCCGGGAGGAAGTCCTCCCGGCCGACGAGGCTATACAGCCTCGTCAGCCAGGAGGACTTCCTCCTGGCCGACGAGGTTGTATCACCTCGTCGGCCGGGAGGAAGTCCTCCCGGCCGAGGAGGTTATACAGCCTCGTGCCGGGAGGAAGTCCTCCCGGCTGACGAGGTTGTATAACCTCGTCAGCCGGCCCGCTCACGTAATCGAACGGGCCCTCCCATTCGATTACGTGAGCAAGGGGGGACCCGCACGCCAAAAAAATTGGCGTGCGGGGCCCACACGCCAAAAAAAATTGGCGTGTGGGAACCACACGCCATTTTTGGCGTGTGGGTCTCACACGCCAATTTATTTTGGCGTGTAGACCCTACACGCCAATTTTTTTTGGCGTGTAGGCCCCGCACGCCAAAAAAAAGTGGCGTGCGGGTTGGCGTTGGCGTGCGTTTATCAACGCCCGATGGTTGTGGCATGCTTCCAGAAAGACGGGAAATACCCCAAATTAAGACAGGCATTGAATAGCTTGATCAATGTGTCTTGTAGAGCTTCAAGACTCCATTTGATAACCTTGTTAGGTATATTATCATGGCCTCGGGCCTTTTTCTTGGGGGTTTTGTCAATTACTTGTTTTAGTTTGGTGGGAGAGATGACTGGAAAAAAAAATGGGGATGATAGAGAAATAGGTTGGATATCTCCAGCGTTCTCGTTTATAGGGACGTCGGATGTGCCTTTGAAGAGAAGGTAGGCTTGTTCCTCTTTGTTAGAAGTGAGGCGGTTGTTATGGTCAAGGAGAGGTGCGACTGTGTTGTTATTGTTTGGCTTAGTACATTTATAAGCTTTGAACAGGTCTTTATCATCACAATCTGCAAGGAATTTTCTCCAATGTCCTTTTTTCATTTCGATGATAGTTTCTTTGAACGTGTTCTGCCAATAATGATAGCATTCAAACGAGGCTGAGGATCTGGATAACATCATCCACTTGCGCGCTCTGTTTCTTCTGTCCGCAATGGGGTCAAGGATCTTGCTATCCCACCATGGCTTGATTTTACCCTTGTTATGATTGACTAATTTTTTTTGTTTATCAATACAGTTCTGAATAGAAATGGTTATTTCTCTTACCATCCTGTCTATGTTTTCGGTGGTTGTTATTGATGTTAAGTTTGGAGATACTGAGTCGCAAGTCCAATTGAAATCTTTCTACGTCGATCTTTTCTAGGTTGAAGGTAAGTCGTTTGTTTATTGTGGTGTTGGATTCAAAATTGAGGGTGAGAGAAATGGACTGATGGTCGGAACCGTGGTTTTCTGATGACTTTGAACATGATTTGACATACTTGAGGGCGGTGGCATTGGCCCAGGTTAGATCAATGGTAGTTTGACTACTTCTGCTGTTAGCAAAAGTTGGGACTCCTTTTTGCGAGATAATTTTGAAGCCCATCTGCCCGCAAGTTTTAATGAGGGTTTTGGCTTCTTGGTGAGAGTGAGGATAACCGGGTGGGTTCCATAGGTGATGGTGGAGATTTGAGTCCATCAGGATGAAGGTTGGGATCCGCCTGTTGTTAGATGTTTGAAGCCAATCCTGCAGCTCAGCTAATCCATCAAAGATTTTGGGAGGGTTATATAGATTGATGATGCGGATGGTTTTGATTTTTTCAATATTCAAATCAAGATCAACCGTTGTCATGATGCGGGAGCCGTTAGGGAGTGGGTGGATGGCGTCTGAATGATATTTTTTATTAATCAGGGTGCATGTACGATGTTTTTCGTGGTAAGAATTGGGAGAGTGATTGTGATCTAGAAGAATAGACCAATTTTGATGGAATGGTAAAGTCATGGTGTGGGGGCTGATCCATGGCTCTTGAAGACATAGAACAGCGGCGTTAATTTCAGAATTTAGGATGCTTAAGGTCACATTGAACGAGTTGTGGCAATTTAATTGACATATGCAAAAAAGGTTTAAGTTTGCAGTTGCTGATGAAGGATGTGGAAGTAAAGAAGGGGAGGGGAGGGGAGTTGGGAATAACAGGTTGTGGGATGGTTGAGGTGTGATTATTCATTTGGCTGTGGTGATTTGTTAAAATTCCTTGTTTTCAACGGGCATGGAATGCTTGTTGGCGAGTGTAGGAAGCGGATGTTCTGTTGACTGAGATTAAAGTCTGGGTTTTTTTTAATTAATTCTGAATGCATCTCACACAATTTTCTGCTTCGAAGTCGGCTTTGCATTCTCTGGTGTTATGGGCGCTGCCGCAAGCTTTGCATAGGGGAGTGTTTTTACATGTATGTGCGGTGTGTCCGACTTCCAAACATTGAAAGCATTGAATGGGTGATTTTTTGTAATGAGCACCGGTGAAGCATAAGCCAAAGTAGAAGAGGCTTCCTCTTTCTATTTTTTTTGCTAATTCTTTGTTTAAGAAATGAATCACTACGGAGCCATGGGTTTGTTTTTTCCCTATTGGGTCTCCTAACCAACGCAAGGTATGTATCTCTTTTTTATCAATATTATTCTCATTGCACAGATCTTGGATTGATGATGGGTTTGATGGTGAGAACGTAGTAGCAACCGAGTGAAGGATCACTGGACATGTTGATGGGGGAGTGATAAGGTTGGTGTCGCATAAGTGGGTCCATGTGTGTTTATTCTCAAGTAGCCAATTGGCTGCAAAGCGCGTTTGCGTGAAGAACTTAAAATCTCCCAATGGGAGGGTGGCTGAGCCCTTGATGGTTATTGGTGTACCATCTAACGTTTTGGCATTGATCTCACGAAGCACCTGATTTACTTTCTTAGTGATCTGGTCAGGGGTCATTTGGAAGAAGGGACAGGATTCGGGCACGGTCTTACGGATCACAAAAAAAGAAGCTTTAAATTCATTGATTACACGGTTCACAGGAGGCAAACGGGGTACAACGTGAATGGGCATATTGTTGGCAGTTTTCTTTACAGCATTTGCCCACCCGTTAGGTGGGGCTTGAGGACGAGTAGGGATCAAAACAGTTGCAGGGGCAGGGTTTGATACTGCTTTAATTGCCTTTTCAATAGAGTCTAGGCGTGAGTTCATGTTGTCGATGGCCTTGGTTAATTTACCAATCCCTAATAACGACGAAAGGTCTTTGACCTTGTCTGCAGCAATGAGTACGCTGCCGTCTGGTCAGGGATTGGATGAGAGTTCAGCAATAAATTTGGTAATACCATTGTCCGGGTTGTGGCGGGATTTTTCAAGAGAGGGGTTGTTCCCAAAATCAACGGGTGTTGATAAACGCACGCCAACGGTGCACGCCAACGCCAACCCGCACGCCAATTTTTTTTGGCGTGCGGGGCCTACACGCCATTTTTTTTTTTGGCATGTAGGGTCTACACGCCAAAAAAAAGGCGTGTGCACACGCCAAAAATGGCGTGCAGGTCTCACACGCCCTTTTTTTTTTGGCGTGTAGGCCCCGCACGCCGATTTTTTTTGGTGTGCGGGTCCCACACGCCAATTGTTTGGCGTTTGGGAGCGCACGCCAGGCGTGCGGGTCCCTTGCTCACGTAATCGAATGGGAGGGCCCATTCAATTACGTGAGCGAGCCGGCTGACGAGGTTATACAACCTCGTCAGCCGGGAGGACGTCCTCCCGGCACGAGGCTGTATAACCTCGTCAGCCAGGAGGACTTCCTCCTGGCTGACGAGGTTATACAACCTTGTCAGCCAGGAGGAAGTCCTCCCGGCCGACGAGGTTGTATAACCTCGTCAGCCGGCCCGCTCACGTAATCGAATGGGCCCTCCCATTCGATTACGTGAGCGGGATCCCCCCACACGCCAAACAATTGGCGTGTGGGACCCACACGCCAAACAATCGGCGTGTGGGACCCGCACGCCAATTGTTTGGCGTGCGCTCCCACACGCCAATTTTATTTGGCGTGCGGGGCCCACACACCAAAAGAAATTGGCGTGTGGGAACCACACGCCATTTTTGGCGTGTGGGTCTCACACACCAATTTATTTTGGCGTGTAGACCCTACACGCCAATTTTCTTTGGAGTGTAGGCCCCGCACGCCAAAAAAAATTGGCGTGCGGGTTGGCGTTGGCGTGTGTGCTTGGCGTGCGTTTATCAACGCCCAAAATCAACTGGGCTTTGCATACAAGATGGTAAATGAGAGGAGTTATCTAAATCGATGTCCTCCATACCTCTGGGTGCTGGAAGCTCTTGGCTGTTAGGGCAGAAATTTATGGCCGCTATGTGCGGTCTGTTTCTGACAGGTCTACCCTGATAGGGTAGAAACTTTTCGCGCGGATGGGAGCGAGAAGACTCAATTTTCAATGAAGAATGGGGTGAGAGAGATAGAATAGGGAGGGAGGAAAGAAAGAGGAGTGGGGGAATGGGAAGTTAGACGGTCTTTTTGGGTGTGAGCGGGATGATGAAGAGAAAGGACGATGTAGAGAAACTGATAGAGTGAGAATACTTTTTTTTTTTTTTTTCTTTTTTTTTTAGGAGAATGAGTTTTGGATGAACCAAAAGGTGGTGATTTTGATTTGGTTGAAAATGAGTTTTTCTGTACTATGGCCTTGGGGTTGGGACAGAACTGGAAGCAGGTGCAAATGGTTATTCACATGGGGAGGAGTGATCCTGCTTCAATTGTGAAAATGGCGATGGCAGGCTTGGTCTGGCCATTCTTTTTATGGAAAAAAACCGGCGACATGGGAAGACTTCAGTAGAAAAGTTTGAAGAAGGTGCCACCCAGTCAGATGATGATTGAATGGATGCCCTTGCAGTAACACCTGTTTGCTTGAGAATGGTTTTCTCAATTGATAACCAGTGCGTTCAAAGCGTGGCTGTATTTACCCCCTCCCCTTGGACATACCTTGCATATACTGATCATACAAGCTTCTTTCAGACTAGGTTATATCCCCCTTTTTGTCGATCACCCAAATTGTGGAATTGAAAAGGAAAGAGAGGTTAGAGCAGGGTTTCCACCTTTCTTATATTCCAACTGCGACAGCCCTGGGGCCATCAAGTTGATGGGGAACCTTCCATTTGCAAATATTCACAACTTTGACAATATCTTGTCGGATCAGTTCCTCACATCCAAGGTAGCAGATCTGAAGTCAAAGCTCCCAGGTAAAAAATCAAATTTCCGCAAAAGAAAGGCCCTGCACGCAGAGAATAATTTATTCAAGGCATTTCAGCGGGATCTGGTCAAAAAATTTGCCAAATTCTACCAGACTTGTTTCCCAGTGTCAGCAACTATTCAGGCAGATGACATCTTTGGCAAGGCTGAAGCTGAACAAATAGGGTTTTACTTCAACCAAATTGAATCACAAGAAGACCTGCAAATTATAATAGGCGGGGAAATGTTTGATGGCCAGTTGGATTGGGTAATGGAGCAAATCACTATCCAGAAAATAATGGTTCAAAATAAAACACTTGCTTTCCCGGGTGAAGGGGTACACACTTCCAATGAACCTGCCAAACCTAGGTTACAGGGAGCATATTTTAACAATCAATCTGTTATTCTTGAGATAGAATCCAAATCATCTGTATCCAATTCAACTGTCAAGAGGCCAAACAAAAAACTACGGAAGCCCTAGAAAAATGTTGTATATCCTTAGATAAAGCAGCTTCAAAGAAGAGGGAAAACAATCAAAAAGAGAAAAGGCGGCTCCAAATTGCATTGATTCTGGCGGAGGGTTGACCAGAAAGACCGTAGGACCTTAAATATCATCTGAATCTTCCCCATTTTGGCTGTCCAATACAGAAACTTCATCTAAGTTATGTGATTGGTCGCTCATGTGTTTCTTGAAGCGCTTGAGGTGGGGATCTTTTCCGCGGATTATAGATTTAAACTTACTAATCCCATCCAGATATGTATTAGTGTGCTTTGCAATGTTTTTCCCTTCAATTTTTGGGAATTGACCCAATATGTCTTGATTATTACCCATCAAAGTCAACATCTCCAGGGAACTACTGTTCATGAGGTTCTCTCCAGACTGATACTTGACTTTTAATCCACATTCAGCTTTCAGAGAGTGCAATAACTCTTCAAGCTGAAGAGTGATTGCATATGAAAACCTTCATTGATTCTAAAGTGACATTTATGTATTGGTGGGAAGCTTACCAGCAAAAGTTTGGGGGAGAAAAGCTCTTTTAGTTGGTCTATCTGGGTACCAATCCCACTCTTGTTGTGAAAATACTTTAGACAGTAGTTTTGGATTTCCAACCAGAAATCCTTGGCACCAAAATGAGCCTGTGGGAGTTATGAGGAGATTGTGACGCAGGTATTTGCTTAGAGACAGGTTGAGGCCACCAGCAATGACGAGTGCCATTTGCGGAAGGTATGATGAGTAGTTTGTGATTTTCTTGATGGACTGCGCCATCACATACCATTTCTTCCAAACAATTATCAGTCTTCCAACATCACCAGCCTTCATACTCCTCTTGGCATCTATAACCCATGAGAAATCATGTAGCTGAAGCAGCATGTTGTTGAGTTTAGGACACACCCAAGCTGCTGCTTCTTTGCGCGCATTTGCTGAACAGAATTGATTGTAGCATTGATTGACTAGTCTGTTCCATTCCTCTGTAGGGATGACCACCCAATCAGGGGTTATCTTTTTATGTGCTGTCTTCATAAGGACACTTTGAAATACAAAACAGATTTTTATTCATAAATAAGCTCAATGGTAGATTGATTTAGATGTAAGTGATTGTCATATAAAAAATGGTACATACCGCAGGCAGTAATAGAGCATAGACTAAAATTCTTTCTCCATCTGATTAATCATCAGTGTAAAGTCCTTCTTTTGGATGGCCTTATTGGGAGGGAACCCCAATGCCTGCAAATATTGCCAGGCACCACAATCCTTTGAGTCACTTGTGTTGCCAAAGTGATGTGTGAAGATGGCCGTAGCAATGTTCCATAGGGTATGTGATGCCCCCAACTGAAAGAAAACATTGTTCAGTTGGTCATGAGGATAGGCACTTGGTGACCGCTGAGATTGTAAGCAGTTGAAGTTCTGTACCGTTCCCAAGTCTCCATCCATTGGCTGGAGGCCAAAGAAATCTTCAACAGATAGCCCAGACTGGCCCATGATCAATTGACAGACTTGTCCAATGCCTTCATCTGAGTTATCGGATGCGTCCATCAGCTTGAGCATGTGAATCACTGGCTTCTTTGGGTGAATCTGCTCAACTACTGGTGATGAGAGAGGGATTGCAGTTGCCCAATTGGTAGGGATAGCAAGATACTGATGCAGTACCCTGGCGATCTGGGCCTTCCAAACAAGGGCTTCATTAAGATCCTCAGCAGAAGTTGGCAGGAAAAATTGTGGTTCAATAGACATTTATTTGACTGTGTTTATTGCATCATAGTAACTTTCCAAGCTCAAGTCAGACAGAACAAGCAAGGCCACAAGCTCTGAGTCTGGAACATGAACATATTCCCAAGTGACCCAAAATGTATGAGACCTGTGACCAACTGAGATGTTATTAACGCGCTGCTTGTTGAAGTGTCAAACTAGGCACTGCTTGATAAAAATTGCTAACACATCCATGTGAGACTTCATACCAGCATTGGAGGCAATACATCATCACACAAGCATACACATCACAATGTATTCAACATTAGGCAATGCGTACTTAGCTCAACAGTTAGAGTATCACTCATGAATGCTGAGGTTGTGGGTTCAAGTCCCACAGTACACAACCTTTCTTTTCACTTGTTCAATACTGCTCCATATCAATATTGTCAATGCAAATTGTGGGCACAATGGGGATCGTATTGGAGACCCTCATAGAATTTCTAAGATTCAATGCTGCCTCATGAGCTAGAGACCTCATTGCTGACAATGCCACTGATTGAGATGAACTTAAACCTATGTGATTGAGGTAATCATTATAAGATGATGTGATTGGTAAATCATGATGGTAACATTTCATCTACGCTCCAAACGGTGTGGTGCTCCATTTGTGTGACAATGCCAAAAGCGCATGGTGGAAGCATTGGGATAGCATCTACACAAGCAACATTCATTACAAGAGGAGGAATAGTATAATAAATGTAAGATACACTTCTACGTAGGACAATAGGATTACAGACAGCACGGTGTTATGGGGAATGGAATGGAGGACAAGGGGTACATAGGATGGAATGGGGTATAAAGGAAGGGAATAGAAGAGGTGGAAGGGATTTGGGAGAACATGTCTCAACCAGGAAGGTAGAAGGTAAGGTGGTAAGTAGTGGGAGATCATGTCTCAACCAGGAATGGAAGGAAGGATGGAAGGATGTTATTGGTACAGACATTTATAAGGGTATACCACCTTTATAAGGGTGGTATATGGCATTATAAGGGTGGAGGAATCAGTATTTCGTGATTTGGAGGGAGGAATTAATTAGGTGAGGAGGAAAAAGGGAGGAAGGAGCAATGTAGGAGGAGAGGCTTTGACCCCCAATATTCTGGGTGGAAGGAGTTAACAGCTGATCATGCAGGCGTGTGGATTATGTGTCATGATTGTGTGGTTCTCATATCAATACATGATATCATGCTGTGCAATATATGCAGGCAGATAAGGTGTATAGATATGTCCCTGCAGCATTATTCCCTCATTGTTTGGCAGGCAGTGCAGTATAGATATCCAGGGGCTGTGCAACGGATTATATCCCTTAGCAACATAGGATATCATTTGGTGCAGCATATGCAGGCAGATAAGGTGTATATGTGGTTTCCTGCAGCTTAAATCCCTCCCAGGGCGAAATCCTGCAGCATAGCATACTCACAAGGAGCTCCCCTGGAGCTAAAATCCCTCACTCTTCAATATATAAGGAGGCCTCTTTCCCCCTTTTCATTTCCCTTTTTTATCATCAGCCTACAGAGGTTTGGTCACAGTGGTTATTTATTTAGTGTTAGTGTGTTAGTGGTAGTGGTAGTGGTAGTGGTAGTGGTTGTGATAGTAGTGGTAGTAGTAGTAACAGTAACAAATAGTATTATTAACAGTAACAAGTAGTAGTAGTAGCAGAAGCTCTAGTATTGATTAAAGTGCCTTATCAAGAGATTGCTTAAGGAAGGGATCATTACCAACCTTCAATTAACAACCCATTTATTAGTAACAATTTACATCTTACATAACTAATCCCACGGGATTATCTTTATCCATCATTGTTAGAAGTTGTAACAGATCTACGTGAATAGTGATTTGAGGTATCTAGGTCTGATAGAGATTACTATATAAAAGTAAGATCTATCTTGGAATCAGCCATATCTTTATGAATATTGATTACAAGACTCTTAGTTATTTGCATAGTACCATTTAGAGGGGCAGGTCTTTCAAACCACCCGTAAGTTGTAATAGCCTTTCAACCTATTTGCAATTTGTTTCCCCCTCAGCAGATATTTCACCAAATATATTTTAGTGTCCCACAAGAGTCCTACAACGGTTCCGGTAATTATACCGGGGCCAAGAGAGTGTAGCACTGCGGCAAGTCTGAGCTGTGTGACACGTATGCCACAACACCCCCCCCTCTCGCCGCAGACGCGACTCTACATACAATAAAAAAAAAAATTGGACAAAATGAAACTTGAGAAGGATAAATGAAGCCCACAAATTGAAATTTGAGAGAAAAAAAAAATGTTGAAAAACATTCAAATAATATAGATCATACTTCCCCTAGAATTTCTGCCCTTAAACACTCAAATACATCTGGTGTAAGACATTTAGTGAAAATATCCGCCAGCTGGTCTTTTGTACTTACCCATTCCACAGTAGTCTTCTTTTGAAAGAGCGCTTCATTAATTCAATAGAAATCCTGATCTGTGTGCCGTGTTCTCTTGTTAGATTTGTTGTCTGTGGATACCTTGATATCTGATTGATTGTTGAAATTCAGATTTCCAGTCAAATATTCCCCAATTACATCCTTCAACAGGTGCCTTACCCACAACATTTGCCTTGTTGCCACCCCCAGAGCCATGTATTCAGCCTGGCAAGTTGAAGACACCACTGATTGCTGTTGACGAGAAATCCAGAGGATAGGACAGTTGAGGTAAGAAATGATCACGCCATATGCTGATCTGGAGAATTCTCCACCCCAAGAGGCATCACAGAATGTCTTCAGCGGTTTACTGTCTGCTTTAGGAAAAAGACACATTTTTTTGTTAGTAGTACCAGCAATATAATTCACCAGGTGTGTCAGTCCTTTCCAATTTTCACTTCCTGGTTTCGCTGCAAAGTGGGCCAGCAAATTAACTGTATGGCAAATATCTGGCCTTGTTCCTACTGACAAATAACTTAATGTCCCTATTACAGACAAGTATTTGCCTGACTTACTAGCATCTCCATCTGGATCCGTACCCGCGCTTAAATTTGACGGGAGGGGAGTCCTGGCTAATGTCATGCCGCCCCATTCAGCCTCAAGGAGGGACTTTGTCAGTTCTTGTTGCTGTAAAGTGAAACCTCTGCTTGATTGTTCCACATCTAGGCCCACTATTGCATCCAATTTTCTCTCCCAATTTATTTTAAGAATCTCTTTTAGATCAGCTTCTAACATTCTCAGTAAAACAACAGAAGATGCGGTGACCACTCTGTCATCCACATGCAGCTAAATAACTCCGTGCTCCGTTGGATTTCTGAGGATATATAGACTATTATCATATTGAGAAGGTGAATAGCCTAACTTATCTAGGATTACTTTTAGATGGAGCCACCAGCAACTTGCGGCTTATCTGGTGCCGTATAGCGCCTTCTTCAGCATGAGTGCATGAACAGGTGGAACCAACATTCCTTCTGGGGGGTTTACCCAAACCTCCTCTGAAATAGGTAAGTTTAGATAGGCGGCCACAAAATCAAAACTATTCACCACCCAATTGTTCTTTGCTGCAACCGTCAATAGCAAACACAAAGCAACAAAAGTAGCCGTGGGCGCAAAAGTCTTGTTAAAATCTGTGCCGGCCACCTGTGTAGCTACAAAACGCGCTTTGAATCTTATACCTGATCCGTCAGTCCCGGTTTTTGTGGTAAAAACCCATCTGCCATTGAGAGATCTTTTATCTACAGGTTGAAGTCTTACTTGCCATACTTGCATCTGTTCAAGATTGTTTATCTCAGGTGAAATTGCTTTTGACCACGCTTCCTTTTCAGGCAAAGCCATGGCTTTTTTAAAGGTTGTGGGGACCAAAATTGCATAGAATTGGCATAATTTGATGATCTTATCCACAATCAATTCCTGATTGTGGAATTCTACCTCTCTGTCAAAATTCCCTAGTTAAAGGTTCATAACATAGTTCAGTGATAGCTTGTTAGGTTTGTCTAATTGATCAGCCACTGCTTTTTGCTTTATTTCATCAGCAGAAAAATGTTCAATACTCTTTCTGGTCAATTCAGTGGCCTCAAAATGTGCCAGTTTTTCATCAACAAACCTTGCCATGGCTGAAACCACGAAGCGCTTCTCACTGGGAATCCAGAAAAGCCAACCTTTACTTGTTTTGAGGTGACCCACAACATGTCCCTGAATCACCCTAGCATCCAACTTCTGCCGCTTCTCCGGGGGAACATGGATATAGGGGACGCTACCAAAAGCCCAAAACCTGTCAAAAGCTGGTTTTCAACCAAAAAGGGCCTTGTATGGAGTAATCTTCCCGCTAGCCCGGTTCGGAATCCTATTAAAAACATGTCCTGCCCACAGGAAAGCGTAATTCCAGAAATTTTTGGGTAAAGTACTGTCAATAAGCACAGTTCTTGCCATTTCTTGAATTGTCCTGTTGAATTGCTTCACCATGCCGTTTTGATAATGATGATACGGCAGGGACCTTTCACCCTGTATACCTTTAGACTTCAGAAAATCACTAAGTGCCTTGTTTGCAAATTCACCGCCATTGTCGCTGCGGAGTATTGTAACAGATAAACCTGTAACCCTTTCTAAATGTGTGATCAGTTCCATTATAGCACCATTTGTTTCAGACTTAGTATTTAAAACTTTGACAAACAAGTAGCCAGTTGCCACATCTCTCATCGTAAGGAGATAGTTACCTCCATCTACTGCTGTCACTTGAAACGGCCCAATAAGGTCAGCAGCCCATATCTCCATTTTTGAAACTGGCCTGTTGCTTGGTCCAATAGGGTTGATCTTTGTTCTCTTTGAAATTTTGCAAACTGGGCATTGGATTTTCCCTGGTGGCAATGACTTTGGTAGTCCAATTCCTAGATTTTTCTTTATAAGCCAATGAATATGTCTTAAACCTGCATGACCAAAAATGTGATGTCAAAACAATAAAACTTGTTTGTTCTTTGTGTCAATGTCTCAGCTCTACAGATAGGAGTATCCTTCTTCAGGACTGGTTCAAGGAACAGATCTCCATGGTTAACATTGACATGAGCAGATATATTTGTCATTGCTTAATACTGAGTCAAAATTCTAGGCGGTTTAGAAGAAACAAGAGGGGCTGAAGCATTTAAGAGAGAGTTTGCAGGATTTGAGGATGGAATTGGACATAAGGGAGATTGAGAAGAGATTTAGGCTTGATTCAAACATATTTTGGCATAGCTGTCAGCCTTAGGCTCAATGGGTATTAGGGAGTGGGGCAGAACCCATCAATTCCTTTTCTTATCCAGCATACAGTTAAATAGAAGCTTTCCATTCACCCAAAGTACATCAAAAGTATCACTGTCATTGTTATAGGACACAGACGGATTAGCTTTTCTGAGAGCCGCCATTGATATCAAGGTAGATCTGGCTTGCTCACAGAAAAGAAATCCTTTGAGAACAACAGTCTGTCCAGTTCCTATTCTAAAATGGAGGTTTCCGACTCCAGTGATATGGGATTTTTTGGAGGCGGTAGCTACCAATAATGGCAAGGGTTTGGATAAGAGGCAACAATTATGCAAACAAGAGCAGAGGCCGGAGAAATGGTGCAATGCCCCAGTGTCAACAATGGCAGGAGTACTCACAATATCCTTTCCAAGAGACATATTTTTGAAGTTGAGTTCATCCAAGTCATCTGGCAAATTGCTGATTTCCAGAAACTGAGCCGTGGCCCTCCCACTTGAAACTGGTGTTTGTTGACTCAATCCCCCAGACTGATTCTGGCAAGGACTTTGGTTTGAATATCGTGGATGATAGAGGTTGGCTAACCATTTTGCTTGCACTTGATTTTGAGTGGGAGGGGCTGTTGATCTTGGGACTGTAGTGTTGTTGGAAGTCGTCGCTGGTTGGGTATACAGTGAACCCACAAAAGTTGCTTGGGTCCGCATTGCCGGTTGTTGGAATGGTGACACCCCCGGTCCCCAAACACACCTATTTATCTGATTGGACTTTGCTTGTTGCAGACAATACCTCAGATAGTGATCTGCTGCCCTGCATTGCCAGAACCAATGTGCTGTCATGGCGTAAAAGTCAAGCGCCTTTGGCCAGTTCTCTTCTGGTACATCAGCAAAAAATCATCAAAATCAAAACCACCACCTTCTGCCAATGTCAACAATACTGATGGGGCTGCCGTAAAATCAGGGATGGGAGTTTGGGATTCAACTCTGTCCAAGTATTGAAATTTGCAGATGTCAAAATTATTGACTAGCAGATCAAACTTTGGCAAAGGTTTTGAGGGGTTGTTTTGCATTAGATTTTTGATTTGCTGTTTGAAATCTTTCTTGAAAGGAGCCAAAGACTGCATCACTGCCACTTGGAAAACAAACCCAAAAAATGCGTCCAAGTTGATCCTCACATTCACATTATTCCAGTAGGTATACAGATTCCGCATGCCAGACAATAGTCCAGCACTATCCGAGTTGTCAACCAAGAAATTAAGAAATTTGTTGAAGATGTTCATCTGCGCTGCTCAAGATATTACGGAGAATTTTCTTCTGAAAAACGCCACCATTTTGAGTGTAGTCCCTATCCATTGTAAGTCGGAGGTTAATGACGAGTGCACTCCAGCCAGCACGACAATACTTGCAAGTCTTTCAAATGCTGAATTTGGGATGGCCTTAAAAAAGAAATCTCCATTTGACATGTGTGTTGACCCCGCTTCTTGAAGTTCTCTGAGCCATTGCGCCATATTGTTTCCATCTGCTGCCAGCCTGTTTTCAGCCGTCCATCTATTGTTGATTGATGTAGCTGTCTGGCTCACCAGCTTTGCTTGCTTGAGTTTTAGCTTGGCGGCCAAGAAATCTTATGGGAATATAACTTTAAGGACAGTCAATGATTGCTACTGTCAGTAAGGGTGGCTTGGGCTCGATGGGGCAAGGGGAGGGGCAGACCTTTAAGGACAGTCAATGATTGCTACTGTCAGTAAGGGTGGCTTGGGCTCGATGGGGCAAGGGGAGGGGCAGACCTAGGATAAAGAGAGCAGAAACAGATGGATGTATTTCATGAGCAAAGAGTTAGAGGAAAGAAGATTGGGACAGAGAATAATGAGAAAGAGAAGATAGAGGATAATAACCTTTAAGGACAGTCAATGATTGCTACTGTCAGTAAGGGTGGCTTGGGCTCGATGGGGCAAGGGGAGGGGCAGACCTAGGATAAAGAGAGCAGAAACAGATGGAAAAAGAAGAAGTAGAACTGGAAACAACTAATGAGATAATATATGAAATGAGAGCTACAACGGGTGTCACAGGCGGCATGTCACGCAGATTCCTCATTATTCCCACAAATCTTGTTGGTTGCTTGTCAGATCTGCTACTTGAGGTTGATTGACTCGTGTTTGATGTGGAGCCAGCCCTCTACCTGTTGGAATTTCCCCTCCAGCTATTGCTGATGACACCCTGATGGTTTCATTGCCCAAACGAGAACGAGTTCCTCCCACAGGTACCAATGTGTAGGTGTTTGCCATCCTACGTCCGCCATTGGGAATAACTGTCCCATCTAGCTCTCCTTCTGAATCTGCATCGGCCGAGCTGAAGGATGTTTGTCAAGACATAACAAAAGGTTGAAGATAGAAGGACTGTGAAAGATAAAAAAAAAATGTAAAGTGAAAATGAAACAGAACCTGAGGAAAACTATGATACTCACCGCAACAGAGTGTAGTAGTTTAGGTTTGTGAGAAGAGAAGGAAAATGAGGAGAGGGAGTAGAACAATGATCAAACGACTTTGCTTTTCTGCACCAAACACTGGGGCCACCAATGATGTAATTGGCAAGTGGCTAGTTTGCTTAGCGTATTAGGTTTGGAAGTTTAATCAAGGTTCAGAACATGCAAGGGGAAAACAGGAGTCTAACTCAAAAAACCTAAACTACTCTACAGTGCTGCAACAAAGCAACACAGTTCCACTCAATTCCAGACAATTACACTCTAATCTGAGCTACCAATCTAAAGGAGGTATTAAATCTTCAGGTCGAATTGAAGATCTGTAGAGTATATGTTTTTAGATTTTTATGAGAAAGTAAGTTTTTTTATTGATAAAAAAAGCTCATAACCTATAAGATGATGTGATTGGTAAGATTTCATCTACGCTCCAAATGGTTCCGGTACTTATACCGGGGCCAGAGAGTGTAGCACTGCGGCGAGTCTGAGCTGTGTGACATGTATGTCACAACAATCATGGACCCATTCAGAAATTCCGCAAGCTGTCAAACGCACTGCATTGTTCAACTGAAGTGAGTTGGACCAGCGGTTGACAGCAAAAGCCATCATTGATCAAACAGTCAAGACCACCTAGCAATTGGCATCAGCCGTGTATGGACAGAATTATCAGTGTTGAATTCTTCCATTCTCTCTGTCTCTGTCGTGCTCTCTTGTGCGCTCTTCATTGCCGCGTGCTCTTCTTCCTCACAGCACTCCATCCTTGCACGCTCTGGACTTTGCCAACTATCAAGATTCGCGCAGCCACAACCAGTTAGGGTTGAGATTAACATGCTTAAAAACATAATCTTGTCGACTAGCATACTCTAGACTCAACAAGATTCTCAACTTCTTCCTCGATCAAGATCAAGACTCAAGATTCTCAACTCAAGATCAACGCTCCGCTCAACTCTCAACGCTCCGCTCAAAAAAGTCCTTAAAATGTAAAGTCTCAATACCTCACATCTCAAACGAACTTCTTCTAATTGACTCTTTTATTCTCTTGCTCTTCAAGATTGATACAAGATTACACATTCAAGATCTCAAGATATCAAATCAAGGCGCTTTATTACAACACGTCTGCTCAACGTGCTGTTTGTTATTATTTTCCTTCTCTATCTCTTGTTGGTTGTTGATGAAAAAGCGCTGATTTCTTTTCACTATTTATTTTTCTAGTTTGTTTTTTCCTGCTACTTCCTTTCCTCCCTTCTAAGTCCTCTCAACTTATATCTCTCTCCATCTTATTAGTGGTGTGCCTTTTCTTTCTTTTTCTTCTTTTAAATATCTCTTCTACATTTCATCATGACTGTTCTAACCTCATTTGTTCCTAGTTCTGGTTCTGGTTTTATAGCAATCAATCAAATATTTATTACGATTAACAGTCGAAACGACCTTATCAACTACAAACCGAACCAGCCACTAATAAACCGTCATGATGGATGCCATAAATGCAACTATACTGAAAACGACGATAGAGGCCATCCCACTCTTATCCGAGGAAAATTTCTCCACATGGAAAACCCGGATCACTGCTCTTTTCAAGCTTGGAGGATTGAAAGAACAGATAATCAACGGTCATCCCGCGCTTGAGGACGACGATAACACAATCTTGTGTGCAATTATCTTAGCCAAACTCTCAAACACCACACACAAGAACGTCGTGAACTCGACCAACGAAGAGAATGCCCAACTTCTCTGGAAGAGCATTCTGAAGCGGTTCATTTCCAACGAGCCATCGAACCGAGCAAGAGTTTACAATTCCTTTGCCAGCATTATCTTCAATGCCAGCGACATCGAGAAATTCATCACAAAAGTAAGAAGCACTCTTGTCAGAATGGTGGACGTGGGAATCGAAATGCCTGAAGACATCTTGACTTACGAACTTCTTCGTCGACTTCCTCGAAGCATGGACAACATAAAGCAGAAGATCACTCATTCTAAGGACGGTGAGGATATAAATCCTGATACTCTCATTGATCATCTTGAGATTCATCTCAACGAGCTGAAGGTCTCTGCTGGCGACAAGTCTGAAACAATCGAGTCGACCATGTTTACCAAGGAAGACACCAGATGTCAATCAGGAGCCCACAACCCATTCTCAACTTCTCATACCAAGGAAAATTGCTGGATGATTCACCCAGAAAAACGAGACGCCTTCATGAAACGAACTCAAGGCACTAGTACCAACAACATCAGCAGTTTTTCCTCATTCTCAGCCAATCTTTCGAACATCTTCATTCTAGACTCAGGATCTACATCGCACATGATCTCTGATAAAAAATCATTTATTGATCTAGATGAAACCAAAAAAGGAGTGATAAATACAAGCTCCGGCCTCAATTCTCTGAAGATCGAAGGAAGAGGCTCTATCTCTCTGAGCTATAAAAATCGCATTTTTGTTCTTCACAACGTTTTATATGTCCCCAGAATAACTGTAAATCTTCTCTCACTACGTCACCTACTGCTTGAGCAATACAAAGTCAAATTTTTCCAAAACCACTTCACCATATCAAAAGAAAATGAGCTTCTCTTAGAAGGAAACTATCAGCACAATATCCCTATTCTCAATTTTGACAAAAGAGAACAACACGAATCTCATATGACCTCGGCAGAGATGATCCACAAGTCACTGGGCCATGTCAGTTACCACAGAATCAGAAATAAACTGGGCATTCCTGTCAAGGCTCCTGAAATCTGCAAGGCATGTGCCGTCGTGAAAATCACCAAGGCCTCCTTTAAGAAGAGATCATCAACCGCTTCGAAGCCATTCGAGGAAATTCATCTTGACCTTATCGGCCCAATCTCCCCTATGTCTCACAAGAAACATTGATTTATTCTCACCATTGTCGATAGCAATACCAAATATGTATTGGCTATTCCTCTTCACACAAAAGGAGATGTCGTCCTTGCTCTTACTCGAATCCTCGACGTAGAAGCGAAAAGATTCGGCTACTATCCCTCAGTCCTACACTCAGATAGAGGAACAAAGTTCATCAATTCTGAGATGAATCGATATTGCTCTGAAAAAGTCATCCGTCAGCGTTTTTCTGACGCGTATACGCCTCAGCAAAATGGATTGGCAGAACGGTTTAACAGAACAATACTCGAATCATTAATAACAAATATCTTGGATTCGGGTCTCAGAAAAAACCTCTGGAGCGAAGTACTGAGTGCCTGCCCGCTCACCCTCAATCAGATTCCTACTCATCGAAGCAAGAAATTGCCCTACAAACTCTTCAAGCTTCAATCAATACCGCGTAACTTCTTCCACCCAATCGGCAATCTGGTGGTCGTCCTATCCTCTCATAAGAAAAAGTCCAAGCTCGATCCTAGGGGAGAACTCTGTAAACTTATTGGGTTCAACCCAGAAATCAAATCCTATCAAATACTCACTGATGCTAATGTAATGCTGAATTCAAAAAACGTTACTTTCCTCGAATTCTCTCCTTCCGATAACTCCTCATCAGATTTCGAGGACCTCATTGTTGAAGAAAATAGGAAAATACCTATCGAGACAGTCTCTGTCGAGAATCCAGAAAACATGCCGTCCGCCTCTGAAAGTACAAATGAGGAAGAGTACTCGGATCCAGATGAAGAATGAGACGAAGTAGACTCTCCTGAACACTCGATTGACGATGAAGAGGACGTCGCAGCATTGTTAATTCCTGAGATTAATTCTTCTTCCTCCGGCAGGATTCTTCGAGATCGAACTATTCAAGTGAAACCAATCAAGTATTCTCATTTCTCTGAAGACCCGAAGACCTTTAAGAAGGCCATATCTGGTGCTAACACTGAAGGGTGGACACAGTCTATCAAGGAAGAATTGGACAACATAGAATCACATGACGTCTGGCTAGATCAAGTCACAAAACCTGAAAAAGTGCTCTATTCCACCTGGGTCTTCAAGACCAAACCCTCGACACTATCAACTCCCAAAAAACTGAAAGCCAGATTGTGCATTCAAGGTTTTCTTCAGACGCACGGAGAGGATTTCTTCGATACGTTTGCTCCCACAGGAAAGTTTTGATAAACTGTTGACTGTATTTCAGAAGACCAAAAACCAGAACTAAAAGAAAAACAATGATGAGAAAGGAAAGATTTGAAGAAACATAACATAGATAAAAAAATATAGACCAACCCTGACTTGAATGATATAAATCTAAGAGAATAGACAACCAAAGATGACAAGACAATATGTTTATGAGACTAGGACTGTGAGATATGAATTGGTTAGTTGACAGTTAAGATTGAATGAGTTGAGTTCGAGAGTGGGAAACAAACCAATAGGAGCAGGACTTGAGTGTTAAATACTAATAGAGAGAAAAATAGGAACAGAAGTGGTATCTGGGAACTATATTGAATGTCAAAAGTTAGTTATGGATGTACATGTAGTGAGATGAGTAGAAATGCTTCGGTGCATTTCTCACCAAGTTGAATACTTGAAGAGGTGGTAATCGCCGGAGAGAATCTTGAGAACGACGGAAGCAGTTTCAGTGGATATCTTGAGACTGGATGATTTTTGATGAATAGGGATTGAGATCGAGATTGAGCTATTGAGTTTTTGAGAGATTGAGAGAATCTTATTTATGAGGAACCGGGAGTTTTTTGAATAGAGGAATTTTTAGAACTTAGGGCAAAATTGATGAGACAAGACTACGGAGCGCAGATATGCGGATAGCGCTCAGCTAGCGCACTGGAGCACAAGTTTCAACACCCCCCTCAACTTGGTGAGTAATGAACTAAGAAACATTTTTCACGAAGCCTATCAAGAGATTCGACGTTGCTGGCCTTTGTCAGTGTATCAGCTATCATCTCTTCGGATGGAATGAGGGTAACCATGATTTCATTTGTGTTCTTGAGGTCGCGTAGCCATTTCATTTTTATATCTAGATGCTTGGTTTTTGAATTCGAGCCGAAGTTTTTCAATTTTTCAGACAGACCTTGATTATCAATGTGAAAGTTCGATGGATTGAGTTCTTCATCCCATAGTTCTTCAACCAAGAATTTGATCCATTGATTTTCCTGTACCCCATCCGCCAATGCATTCATTTCGGCTTCAGTTGATGATAGAGTAATATTCCTTTGTCGTTTGCTGTTCCATGCAACAGGACAATTCTTCCAAAAACAAATCAAACCACTTCTGGAGAGCCGAGTAGCTAAGTCATCAGCCCATGTGGCGTCCGTGTAGTGTTGAAGGGAATCGGACAAGGAAGGATCAGGTCGAAGAGTTAGATGTAGATGTTTCGTACCCTTCACGTATTTCCAGCAGTGGATAACTTGTTTCCAATGCGTCAGACCTGGATTGTTATTGAAGCTGGACAGTATTGAAACTGCAGGAGATAGGTCTGGACGGGTTCTACATGATAGGTAATTCAGCATACCGGTGAAGGATCGACAATTAATGTTTAATTTTGAAAATTCATCTTCATCTTCTTGCGTCGCTGGTTTGAGTTGAACGGCCACGGACAGGGGAGTATTAACTGGCTTGCAATCGTTTAGACCCAGTAAAGTAAGTCCTTTTTCAATTAGTTTTTCTTGCGATAGCTTTATAGACTGATTGGTAATCTCAACATCCATCCCTAGTAAGGTGTCCGGGTCATGGGCCGATGAATTTGGAAAGCGATTGAGGAAAAGTTTTTCAAATGTCTCTACATTACCAACAACAATCAAATCATCGATGTGAAAAAAGATGTAAGACATTTTCTTGTTGTGTATGAACAAACACGGATCCGAAGATGATTGATGATAGTCAATTTCCGTGAACCACGATGTGAGTGTCTCGTACCAATTTGCAGGAGCCTGCTTTAATCCATATAAAGACTTTTTAAGTTTCAGATATGGCGCTTTTCTTGAAGAACCTTTGGGAGTTTTAATGTAAAGTTCTTCTTTCAGAGGAGCATAAAGGAATGCACTCTTTACGTCGAATTGGCGGATAGGAAGTTTTTTATCAATGGCGAACATCAAAGTGATCAACATTGTCGTAAACTTTCCAGTGGGAGCAAACGTTTCTCCGTAATCTTCTCCTTCTCGTTGACGAAACCCTTGAATACAAAAGCGCGCCTTCTTTCGTTCAGCAGCCGACAGCGTTGAGGGTTTAGTCTTGAAGATCCATAGAGTGTGTAGGTGTGATTCGGGAGTGTCAAACATATCCTCCCACACCTCATGATGCTCAATATTCGCTAGTTCTTCCTGAGCAGCTGTAGCCCATTTATCCTTATCAACCGACTTCATCGCATTCTTAAAAGACGTGGGATCGCTGGTAAGATATGAATATTTAACAGGTTTTACTTGTGATGTGCGTTCTCTTAGGGATCTTGTTATAATTGGTGCAGGATTTAGACTAGACGCGATTACTTCATCAGTTCCATCTGATTCGTCCGATTCTTCAGTTGAGTCTAGAATTTCAATTGCAGCAACATCTTCCGGCTCCGAGTCATTTGATATTTCCAAGTCCCAATCGGTGTTCTTGGAGTCAGGAGAAGAATAATCAAGAAATTTGACATGCTTGGTTTCAATAATCTTTCCTTCATTAGTGAGTATCTGATAGGATCTAAGATCATCAACATATCCTATGAGTCGGCCGATCTTTCCTTTTGGTTGTAACTTCGAGAATGACTGTTCGGGTAGGGTCAGAACAGACACTCTATTCCCTAGTGGATAAAAGTAACTGAGAGGTAACGATCTTCCCTTGAATAACTCAAAAGGTGATGATTTTGAGCGATGAGCTGGAATTTGGTTTATGGTTAGTGCACTGACTTTTGCTACTTCACTCCAGTATTTACGTTCAATCCCGTAATCTTCCAGAATCGTTCTCATTGATTCAAGAATAGTCCGGTTGAAGCGTTCAGCCAAGCCATTCTGCTGAGGCGTATAGGCATCAGAACATCGTTGTTTGATTCGATGTAAAAGACAGTATTCATTTAGGGTTGAGTTTAGAAATTCCGAACCTCTGTCTGAGTGAAACGCGATTGGATAGTATGAGAATCTCTTGGCTTCAACGTTGACAAAAAAAGATATTGTATTCGCAGTGTCGCTCTTCTGTTTGATTGGTATTGCGGCACAGAATCGAGTGCAACTATCGACAACCGTCAGGATATATTTATTTCCATCATAAGATGGTGGCCAGATAGGACCGATGAGATCAAAGTGAAGCTCTTCGAAAGGTCTTGATGCTGGCTTATGATAGGATTTGAACGAAGCTTTGGTGACTTTTGCCACAGCGCATGATTCACAAGAGTTGACAATTTTCAAAGGAATTCCCAATTTCTTTCGTATCCTATGATAGCTTACATGCCCGAGTGATTTATGAAGAAACTCAGAGGATGAAAGGAGACTTGAATGTTCCATGTGATCAAAGTCAAGACTCGGTAAATTTCCGGTATAGTGTCCAGTCATTTTCTTTTCATTGTATTTTAGTATTTCAAATGAATTTTTGTGAAAGTGAACAGTATAGTCGTCAAGCAGGAGACATCGAACGGATAGGAGATTAACAATGAGATCGGGGATATAGAGAGCTTTATGTAAAAAAATTTCTCCGAATTTGTTTTTTAAACGGATAGATCTGATTCCCTTGATCTTAAGGTGATCTCGACCAGAGCTGGTTTGCACATTTCCTAGTTCTTTGAGTTCTAGAGTGTGAAAGAGATCCAGATTGGAGGTCATGTGAGCTGATGATCCCGAATCGAGAATGAACAGGTGCGACGAGTTTGAGATTGATGAATGGAAACTACTGACGGATACTTCAGTCTTCTTTTGATAGTGAGCCGCCCGTTTTTCAGGGTATAACTTCCAGCAGTTCTCCTTGGGATGATCGGCTTCCGGATTGTGAAAGTTCTTTCTACATTGTTTTGCTTCATCTGTGTACAGGGTAATCGGATTGGATCTGGATCCACTTCCTGAAGCTCTAGTTTCAAGGTTGTGGTCGTGAACTCGAAGATGTTCGAAGACAACATCAATTGTAGGTTCTTTATCCGAGTGAGTAATCTGATTGACTATGTCGTTCATATCAGCTGGAAACTTATGGATAACCATGTGTCCTATGGCATCGTCGGTAAACGTCCATCCGACTTCGATGAGTTGAGATTGAAAATTTTTCATCGTTGTTATGAAGCCAGGGATGTCGTCTGACGTGTAAGGTGCTCGTAAGAATGATTGAAACACTCGCGCTTTGTTGGAGGCTTGAGTGGAAGCAAAAAATTTAACAATCGATTTCCAAATGAGTTTGGCGTCCTTCTCATTAGCGGAGTCCACCACGTTTGCTTGAACAGTAGGTTCTAATTTAGCCACTATGATTGCTTTCAGAAAATCATTCTCGTCCTGGGTGAGTTTGTCTTCGTCAGAGGTAAGAGCCTTCTCGAGTTTGACGACATCAAGAAAATTTAGGACTCTTCTCCTCCAGAAGGTGTAGTTGTCCATCGTGAGGAGAGGTATACCCTCTATCACTGTCTTGAGAACGGAAGAGTGAATCTTGTCCATTCGATTTGTGGTTGCCATAGCAGGTGTCTGGTTTTGATCTATGATTGATTGTTTTTGATCGTTAGACATGAGCTGGTCGAAGTCGTGCCTTTCGACTGTTAATCGTGATAAACTGTTGACTGTATTTCAGAAGACCAAAAACCAGAACTAAAAGAAAAACAATGATGAGAAAGGAAAGATTCGAAGAAACATAACATAGATAAAAAAATATAGACCAACCCTGACTTGAATGATATAAATCTAAGAGAATAGACAACCAAAGATGACAAGACAATATGTTTATGAGACTAGGACTGTGAGATATGAATTGGTTAGTTGACAGTTAAGATTGAATGAGTTGAGTTCGAGAGTGGGAAACAAACCAATAGGAGCAGGACTTGAGTGTTAAATACTAATAGAGAGAAAAATAGGAACAGAAGTGGGATCTGGGAACTATATTGAATGTCAAAAGTTAGTTATGGATGTACATGTAGTGAGATGAGTAGAAATGCTTCGGTGCATTTCTCACCAAGTTGAATACTTGAAGAGGTGGTAATCGCCGGAGAGAATCTTGAGAACGACGGAAGCAGTTTCAGTGGATATCTTGAGACTGGATGATTTTTGATGAATAGGGATTGAGATCAAGATCGAGCTATTGAGTTTTTGAGAGATTGAGAGAATCTTATTTATGAGGAACCGGGAGTTTTTTGAATAGAGGAATTTTTAGAACTTAGGGCAAAATTGATGAGACAAGACTACGGAGCGCAGATATGCGGATAGCGCTCAGCTAGCGCACTGGAGCACGAGTTTCAACAAGTTTCCATCGCTACTCACTCTCCTGGTGCTCGCTCTCAACCTTAATCTCCCAATCAAGCAATTTGATGTCAAGAGTGCCTTCCTGTTTGCACCTCTTGAAGAAGAGATCTTCATTAAAACTCCTGAAGGCTCAAATCGAACGACTCCTTACCTCAAGCTTGTTAAATTGCTCTACGGACTAAAACAGGCACCAAAGAACTGGTACGAGACTCTCAATGGATGGTTCGAGAACATCAACTATAATCCCTCTATATCCGACGCTTGTTTGTTCATTCACAAAAAGAAGAATTCCTTCATTTTTTTTCATGTCAAAGACCTCATCGTGGTTGGTCAGACTGAAGAGTTTGAAAAACTTTTTCTGGATCGTTTTCCTAACTCCACAGCGCACTCACCGGACACTCTCTTGGGAATGAATCTGACAATACTCCCCAATTCAATCGAACTATCTCAACCTGCCCTGATCGAGAAAGGCTTAGAGTTGCTCAATCTAGAAGGCTGTCGCTCCGTGAAGACTCCCTTGACTCCATCCGTGCAGCTTTGCTCAGCTACTGAAGACAATCATCAAGCGTTTCTCAAATTGGGAATCAACTACCGGTCATACACTGGGATGCTGAATTACCTAGCATGCCACACTCGTCCAGATCTAGCGGCTGCAGTATCAATCCTGTCTCGGTTAAATCAGAGACCTGGCTTGAGTCACTGGAGAGAAGTGAAGCACTGTTGGAAATATCTTCAAGGAACAATGCACCTTGGTCTTCTCCTCAAGCCCAATCCGGATTCTTTCGTTGATAGGATCCATTTCTTCACTGATGCCACTTGGGCAGAAGATCAAGAAACTCAAATTTCTCAAAGTGGCTTGCTTGCCTTCTGGAAATCATGTCCCATCCTTTGGGACAGCAAAAAACAAACAAATATTACTATGTCATCCACCGAATCCGAAATGAACGCATTGTCCGACGGGGAGCGGGAAGGTCAATGGCTCAAATTCCTGGTGGAAGAGCTCTGGAAGACTACTCTGGCTCCTACACTTTTCTCAATCGACAACAAGGGGTTGCTCGAGAAGCTGAAGAAGTTTGGTTCCAATTCAAAAACCAAACACCTTGATATAAAAATAAAAAACTTACGCGACAAGTTCAAGAAGAAGGAAATCGATGTTGAGCTGATCACGTCTGAGGCTATGCTAGCGGATTCTCTCACCAAGGCTGCGCCTCTCTCTTCCGTCAAGAAACTCCAAGACAACTGTCTCACAGCTCTTTCATCAACAACCAAGGAGGGGTGTTGAATTCTTCCATTCTCTCTGTCTCTGTCGTGCTCTCTTGTGCGCTCTTCATTGCCGCGTGCTCTTCTTCCTCACAGCACTCCATCCTTGCACGCTCTGGACTTTGCCAACTATCAAGATTCGCGCAGCCACAACCAGTTAGGGTTGAGATTAACATGCTTAAAAACATAATCTTGTCGACTAGCATACTCTAGACTCAACAAGATTCTCAACTTCTTCCTCGATCAAGATCAAGACTCAAGATTCTCAACTCAAGATCAACGCTCCGCTCAACTCTCAACGCTCCGCTCAAACAAGTCCTTAAAATGTAAAGTCTCAATACCTCACATCTCAAACGAACTTCTTCTAATTGACTCTTTTATTCTCTTGCTCTTCAAGATTGATACAAGATTACACATTCAAGATCTCAAGATATCAAATCAAGGCGCGTTATTACAACACGTCTGCTCAACGTGCTGTTTGTTATTATTTTCCTTCTCTATCTCTTGTTGGTTGTTGATGAAAAAGCGCTGATTTCTTTTCACTATTTATTTTTCTAGTTTGTTCTTTCCTTCTACTTCCTTTCCTCCCTTCTAAGTCCTCTCAACTTATATCTCTCTCCATCTTATTAGTGGTGTGCCTTTTCTTTCTTTTTCTTCTTTTAAATATCTCTTCTACATTTCATCATGACTGTTCTAACCTCATTTGTTTCTAGTTCTGGTTCTGGTTTTATAGCAATCAATCAAATATTTATTAATCAGTGCATACACCATATCACTTACCCTATGGAAGCGCATGGTGGCTGCATCTTCCTTTGAAGACTGTGGTTCATGTCCAATATTATCCATACCAATCCCCACAAAGCTTCCAGGAGTATCTTCACAATAGGGTGAATGAGTCGAGGAGCCTTTTGGATTAATGCTTGGAGATTGTGTGCAATTGTCATTAGGGGAACCAAATTTTTCCTGATTTCCATCATATTTATTTGGGTTGGACGCGGGATTCGTACCCATTAAGATTTTTGTCAAGAAGGGCATATGATACAAAATTGATGAGTCTTGGTGGTTTTGGGCAGCTGCAGAAAAGAAATCCGCCACCACTGTAGTTGAGCTTTGGAATGATCCACAAGGGTAAATCTGTTGAATATTGTGATCCACAGTGTTCCAAATATCAGCACATTGGATAATGACTTGGTAGCCTACACTACGGACAATTAGCAGACGTTATGCGCTGCAGCGTCACCTGACGTTTCACAAGCAAAGTTCGACTCGCGCGACCTGTGAAACCCAAGTCTGCAGCGACAATTGCTCCCCATGCAACGTCAGGTTTCAGGCGCAGTATCAACACAGTCGTACTGTCGGATTACGCGGATTGCGTAATCTGACAGTACGACTGTGAATCCGACAGTACGACTTCCTCGCAAACACAGCACTCTATGATCATCTCGCCCGACCCACCTTCTACATAATACCACTGATCATCTCGAGCAACCGGCACCCATCTCGTACGTATTTCCACTCTTGACTTCTCCTCAGTGCTTGTTCCGAAGAAACTCACCATGCCTCTCTTCCCTCATTTTTTTTGTTATTCATCTGCTTCGGAATCGTAGTGCCCTCCATGGAATTCTGTGAATGCTCTGTTTGCACTGTGTTTCAAATCATTGACGAAAATGGCCAACGACGACCTGGACGCTACTTGTCTTCCCGCAACGCTGCCAAGCATCGACAAGATGAATATCACCGAATGCATATGATTCCTACAATCTCGTCTTTGGCAGACTCTTCCACCCCTTCAAGCTCATCCCTCTCTGAACCAGAGAGTGAATTGTCCTCTATTATTGTAGAACAGAATCCTTTCTCCCGTAAGCATCATTTCTTCTCTCACCTCTCACCAGCTTAACTGAAGTTTCTGCTCCATGTTTTTATTCTAGTTTTTGTCATCCTTTTTGTATCGTGGCTCCATCTCTTTTGTAATGTCAGCAGAGAAAACTGTAAGACAGCAATCCAAATGATTATCAATATACTCAGCGTAGCTGTAAAGCATCCGAATTTAATTCAAGACATTGAGGCGATACCGCGCGATCCACGAACAGTGATTAAAAAGGCCCAACTTGATGTTCAACTCACCACAAAAATTTGCTGTCGAGTGTGTTTTTGTCTGTATGAACTCGACCCCGATACCCACTGGCGTTGCAACTACAAACAATTCAGCAACTCACTGCCCTGCGATGAAGAACTGTTTATCAAAAAGAAGGTTTATCGAGGCCATAAAGACATCGGCGACCTTGCGCATTATCCAGAACCACCCGACATCTCCGCCGATGTGGTTGGAACACCCCGTTGCGTTTATCTTTCCCAATCTATCTTGACATGGGCGACATGGCTTCTGTCAAGACCCGAGACCGAGCAAGCCATGGACGACTGGATTCGAGCCAATCAAGATCTGAAAGATCAAGGTTACTTTTCAGATATACAACATGGCACCAACTTTACGAGTACCACTTGGAAAAAACAATCTGACATACTTAAGCTAGGTGTCTCTTTGTTTGTTGATTGGTTCAATCCTCGCGGGAACAAGATCAGCGGCAAGACAGAATCAACTGGTGTTCTTGCACTTTCGTGCCTTAATCTTCCACCATCAATTCGGAACAAGCTTTCCCACATGTGCATTGCTGGTATCACCCCGGGACCCTACTCCCCCGATCCCCAGACATTCAACCATCTTCTAGGCCCGCTTGTCGACGAACTCATCAACCTCGACGCTGGTATCATCATCCCGACCCATCAATTCCCAGCTGGTCGGTTGGTGCAAGTCAAGTTATTATGTGTCTATGGTGATGTACTTGCAACCAAGAAGGTCGTTGGCTACGCTTCACATTCGGCCACCAAATTTTGCTCATTCTGTCACGCCGAACAATCCAAGATCCACTTATTACAACTTGCAAGAAGACGTGAAAAATCCGAAACCATTTCTGCGGCTTGCAACTCGAAAAATGCAACATCAGCAACTCAACAAGACGGGATCTTGAAGACAACAGGTGTCCGATGGTCTGAGCTGAATCGATTGCATTACTGGGACCCTAGCCGGCATGTTGTGTTGGGAGTTATGCACAACTGGCTTGAAGGCATATTGCAAGGTCACTTTCGCTATCGATGGAAATTTGGATGGATCCCACCAAGCGAGGCAAAGAAAAAACGTCGGAATGGCTCAAGATCAAAGACTGGCCCCAACAAGCGTACCCAAACAACGATTGAGTCAATCGAAATAGCAATGGATCTAGACGACGCCGACATTCCATATGAATCTGACGACGACGACGATATATTACTCAATGGTGGTTTTAGTGGCAGTTTCTTCACGGACAATGATGTTGAAAAATTTCGCGCTGGTATGAAGCACGTAGTACTGCCCCCTGGGGTTCCACATTTACCCCTGAATCTCGGAGAGACGACTCATGGCAAACTGAGTGCATCTCAGTGGCATGCACTCTACGTCTTTATTATCCCTCTGGTGATTTGTGAAATCTACATTGCTGACGTAGGAACAATCGACATCCACTCCAATCGATACAAATTCCTGGTGAATACCGCTCAACTAGTCCAATGCACCAATGTTGTTTTTGCGCGAAAATTCAAGCAGGGTGATCTCAAACGATTTGAGATGCATTACAAAAAATACTTGGATTCGGTCGGGCAGCTATTTGAAGGTATCAAAGTGCAATCCAACCATCACTTTGCACTACATATTCCTCAACAGATGTCCGGTTGGGGACCTCTAGTAGGTGTAGCAGAGTTTCCTGGGGAGCGCCTCATAGGTTTTCTCCAGAAAATCAATACTAACAACAAGATTGGTGAGTGTTTAAATCAGGCAATATTTGGTCAGATACTGATTTGATGTGACTTTAGATGAAATGCACCAAAGTATGATAACCCGTGGGTGCCAATTACAACGCATGATGGCCAACTTCGAATACAACCAATTGGCTAAGGTGCCAGGCAACGAGGAACCTCAAAGGGCACGTCAGACGAAGCCAACATTGCTGTGTTCATCCCGATATACATTGCTTTTCAACCTTGTGGCTCAGGGGGATCGGTCGGTCGTCAAACGTGGGACGTTTCCGGTACCGAGGCACTGTTGGGTCTTGTCGGGATTAGCTATCCCAATAAGGTCACTCAGTTGTGATGGGATAGTGGTAGGGTCAATGAGTCCGCGGAACTGTGTGGTGGCTAACGTGGCTGGAAAACTAAAATATGGTCTTGTCCGGCAATGTTATCGCTATGAGAATCACTTAGGCGAGGACGAGGAGTTCTTGGTAATGTCAACGATTACAAATGTGTATCCAAAGAGAACAGATCCATGCCGAACACGTCCATTCCGATACTTACTGTTTCTATTCGGCATGGTTGTGGGGAGGGTTGAAGACACCGAAGAGGTAATTCTGCCCTCTCAAGTAGTCTCTCTGGCAGCATACCGGCTGCTAGATGACAAGACGCTTGGTATTCCAAAAAACGGAATAGCGCTTGTTCCCCGTGGCTATGATGCATTCCTCAATATTGCTGGCTATGACGGTCAAACCTGTAGGTTCATCTGATACATTTCCTTGTAATGCTTTCCTGGCTGATTATCTCCTGTTTCAGAAATCCACCGAGGTCACCTCCGAGCTCGCCACCTTTTCCTCTACTCAACCTTTTTCCCCAAAATCCTCTAGCTTATCCCCCTACAAGTCTCACATATGCTCCACTTATACTCCTCTCATTATACCTCTATCATGTTTCCTCCATCCTATCATTGTAAATACTTCTTCCTCTACCCTCTACACCGTTTTGAAATAAATGAGCAATTTACTACTATGCCGCAATGATCACATACAACACACCAAAGCCCACCAGCCTATTTCGCCACACTGAATATTCTCAGGTTATCCTCGCTGACTTCTGAAATAAATACGTGTCTGCTGCAATGATGATGCCTACGCTGGCTTTATCAGACAGACTGAATTCACCCAGAATCCAACTTGGTTGGCCCAATTGGAATACCGTATGTATCAATTGCATGGTTTTCCAAGGGTCTTTCATTTACAACCAAGACAACCCCCAGAGCTAGTAAGTACAACTGTTTGAATGGAATAGAAAAAATCAAGAGAGAATAGATCGGAAGGCCCTTCCGTGTTCTTTGGGCTCACAGGAGTATGTACAAGAGAAAAATACAAAGCTAGTGAGAACGGGCATTTATTTGTCTTATTTTTTGCTTTGGAGGCATTAGACAAGAGAGAAAATGAAATGAAAATGAACCAGGGGGATAATATGGACCCTATATGTGTTTTAAGGCTGGACTTGATGATAGAGGAAAATAAGCAAGAAATAATACAACCTAGTGGCTGACAGCTACCTGATCATCCATCAACACACTACCATCCTTCCTCGCACTCTGGGATGTCACCCATCCGGAAATCCTCTTCGACACCATCATCTTCAGCTTCATCGTAATCCTCGTCATCCTCATCGGTTCCATCTTCCTCTTTGCCATCGTCGACCACAAACCCGTCATCTTCTGTGTACAAATCTCCCGCATCCCCCTCCACATGATACTCATCATCAGAGTTATCCGGGCTTGGCTGAGTCAGATCGATCCCCTCGTCTTCCTCATCATCATTGCCACCCGCCTCCCTCTCCGCGGCCTCCTCGTCGTCGGATGATTCTTCGCCCAAGAGGCCATATGGCTCAGCCAACACCTCCCAATACTTCCGGGTGAAAGTCGAGTCGGCCATTTTTTCATCTGGGTGTCGTTTGGCTTTAGGAAGTAAGGAGTCATTGGCATCGGGGAGAAAAGCAAGCGCCGTTCGTTTTGGGATAGATTGTTGCTGGGCGGGGACAAGATTGTGGTACCACTTTGGTTGGTAAAAATCGATGGGTAATCCCTTTGGTGCGATCTTGTATGACGACATCTCAGGGGTCTTTGGTAATCTTCAAACCCTGTGCCGGGACGACTTTGCAATGGGATCTTGCTCGGCTGCCTTCTTCATCACCATATCCAAACGACGGAAGAACTTGTTGGCGTTGTTCGAGCGGTAGGCCAAGGTTTTAATTTTATAGAACCCCTTTCCCTCTACTTTCTCATCATCGCTGTGGGCCGTGATTGGTTCCAATATGTCGCGATAGCGTTGTGGAAACTTGTTGATGATTGCAAAGTCTCGACGTTCGTTCCTCAACTAGATGTCACATGAAACAAGTTAGATGACATGACCCAGACGGGGCAGCAAGAAGAAAAGACAAATACTTACCCTCTCGCGGTTCTTGTTGAATTTTTTGTTTGTTGCTTCTTGAGCCGCCTTGCCTTTTTCTTTCTGCTCCCTCTTGTATCTGTTGTATTGAAGATAGTGCACGAAATGGTTGTAAGCTGGTATGAGTAGAGTCATATCTTGCGCCAATTCGCGATCGATCTTCAGGTAAGAGTAGGCCGCAGTCGTAGCAAGCTCTGTGAAAGTGGTTAGAGCCGCGATTCGATGAGCTGAGTTGTACAACAAAGCTGAGTCCTCTTCCAGATTGGGACACCAGACACGTAAGCCTAATCGAGCCATGAGTCCTTGAGCGTATCGGACAAAGTTGCTTCCAAGGTGAATAATGGACTTTCCGTATTGGATGCGGCCGGCCTGAGCGTCCTTGAAGCATTGTACTTCATGTTGGCCGAAGTGGTGCGTTGCCGAGCCACCGCGGACTGCCTCTTTGATCTGCTCGGTTCGTCGAAATCATTTATAGAACTCCTCAAGCATGCCAAGTTCTGGGGGTGAGGGAACAGCGTCTTGTTTCAAGAGGCCCCAGAGTATCTTGATGTGAACAAATAAGGCAGTCTAAGATGGGATAACAGACAAAAATCAGCATCCACTTTTGAACTTGAGATGAGCGTAAACTGTGTACCTTGGTTGGTAAGAATTCGCGAGGGAAGTCCCCGTTTTGCATTTGCTGGGGGTGTCGCTTTGGCGAGGATTTTGCAACGGTCGTCGCTTCCACTGGCTTGCGGGGTTGGGGTGTCTTTGGCTGATTCATGAATTCAGGGGGGGCGGAAGTAGCACGCTGTCCTCTTTTAGGACTTGTTTGCGATGGGGTCTTCTTCTTTGCGGCAGAACTCAACGAGGCAATAGGAGCAACGGTAGCGGTCGACTTCGCAGTTGACTTCTTGTTCTTGCCTTTAGCTTTGTTTGACGGGGAGGAACTGGTTTGGGTGCTCATGTTGGCTTTGAGTGATTCTATTTCGTTGGCGAGCTTGTTAATAATATCGAGGTATCCATTGGTAGTAGAGGCAGAAGGTGTTGACTGGTTTGGAGGGTGAGATTGTGCAGTTGAAGCACCCCAAGCATTGGTGGAGGAATCCATTGGAAGGATTTGAATGATAAGGAAATGAAATTCACGGCCACGGATGAGGGAAAGTTTACAAGGGAGGGGTATTTTTCCAGGGTATGTAGAAAACTATCGAGAGGTATAGGCTGGCCAGTTGATTTTTATATGGATGTGTTAGCAGGTCGAATGAAGCTTTGTATGTGAGTCAGCAATGATGTGAGCAGGTCTAATGAGATAGGTTTTTGTGTAAAGGCCTCATATACATATATGCATGATGAGTGCATTCGATAAATGTACATATATATGTAGTACGTATATAATGGTTACATAAAATCATGAGCAGGTCAGCTGAGATTGAGATTATTGGTCACGTGATGTTTAGTATGATCTGTCGTTGCATGGTGTGAGCTGTCGCACCTGCTGACGTAGCATGTGGATTAATTCTGGGCCGCAACGTCTGGGTGACGCTGCGGGCCGCAGCGACAGGTAAATGTCCGTAGTGCTAGTTGGTAAAAGGCAGCACTTCTAGTATAGTGTCTTAGCTTCTGCTAAGGTCGCTGGTTCAAATCCTGCCCAAGTCAATCATTTTCTGCTAAATGTCTGAAATATGTGTTGTTAATTCTAACACGATTAACAGTCGAAATGTGCTATGCGCATACTATGCATTTACATATGAGACTATACAATATGCACTTATGCAATATGCAATTATGGACTTTGATCTCCAAATGCATTGCAATTTATTATGGACTTTATCTCCAACTTTGGAATATGCAAAATGCTATTATGCAATATGCAATATCTACTTATTATGCAATATGTATTGTCTCAATGTATAGACTAGCTTGAAATTGGTTGACTTTAGGGTCTCTTGGTCTCACACTGTGGGTCAGGGGGTGTGTTGAATATTGTGATCCACAGTGTTCCAAATATCAGCACATTGGATAATGACTTGGTAGCCTAGTTGGTAAAAGGCAGCACTTCTAGTATAGTGTCTTAGCTTCTGCTAAGGTCGCTGGTTCAAATCCTGCCCAAGTCAATCATTTTCTGCTAAATGTCTGAAATATGTGTTGTTAATTCTAACAAAATCCCCCTTGGAAGATCTTCTGTTTGAACTATACTGATTGCCTGAAGGACATTTGTAACCAAAGAAATAAACACAGCTTACCCACAAATGAGTAGTGATCAAAACCAACTCACCTCATGTTGAATGAACTGTTTCCACACTTGCCTTCCTACATGAGTCTCCTTAATGAAAGCCCCAAGAGAATCCAGAAATCCAAGTGTTGAATCAATTCCTGTAGGTTGAGCCCAATATTGGCATAAGTAAGCCAATTCAGGGTTCGACGAGTTCAGGTAGTGAAGCATGAACTGCTTTGGTGTCATTAGGGGGTATCAAATATGACCAAATCCACAATTATCTAATCAATGGGTTTCACAAAATCCACAATTATGAAACCAGTGGATAAAAATTCCAAATAATGCCATTATTTGCACTAGACGTGTCAAGTATCAACAACAAAAACACCAATTATAATTACAAAAACCACGATCCTCCACAATTCAACCAATCACAACTCAGGATCCAAACTTGCAATATACAACCCCAATACAATCAATAATCCTCCACGATTCAACCCCAACCAACAATAAATCATTGCCAATACAACTCCACCCAGTCACAAACCCAAACTTGTTCTTCAGTTTTCCTCAAAATTTGGTAAGTTTAGTCAATTATAAACTTGCTTGCAGAAAAAACATTAATCAATCATTCCCTGATCCCAGAACGATGCCTATCAAAAAAACGAATAAATTCATCACCGGAAAAGGAAAAGTGATACCAAAGACATCAGCAAGCAGGAAGAAACCCATCAAGAAGCGAGCACAACATGTCTCTGACGATGATACAACCGGAAAAACTTCTTCTCACCTAAAGAAGGATGACTTCCTCATAATCATCGACTGGCTCAAAATCCAAAAGAATTACGATTTGTGCTTTGGAACTGGTAAGGCACCAGCGGTTGGAAGGCCAGCCAAAGGGAAGATTAACGGATTAGAGCTTATTGCAATCAATCTGAGGAATCAATCCCCTTCACAAATAAATCTAACCCCCAGGAAGATGAAAGATTGTTTTAACAGCTACAAGGACAAGTACAAGAAAACACATACCCAATCCCTCTCCACTGGCTTTGGACTCACCGATGAAGACCAATCGGCAGGAATTATCACCATTGACGAGAAGCTTGAAAAAATGTGTCCACATTTCTATGCTATGCATCAGCTGATGGGTAAGAAACTGTTTGTGACGCCCTTGTACAAAGTCGATGCTCAAAACGGTGATGAGAGCTCTGACTCTTCTGGTCCCAAGGCCCACAACTTGGACAAAAATGTTGATAAAGATGACTCAGATAATGTATCTGTGGATTCCAATAACTCTAGGGCTCCAGTTGTAAGATCAATCAGTTGTTTCATCTTTCTTGATAATTGCTAATATATTCAATATTATTTATACGTGATGACTCAGTCAGGAATCTTGGAACCTTTGGAAACTGGTGAGAATAGGTCTGAAGGAGGCAGGGACGGTGAAGAGGTGTGTTTGAATTTCTTTTTATCACTTATGCCATTTCTTCTTCAAACAATTGACCTTGCCACTAAATAATTTAGGAAAGAGTTGGACCAGCCAGTGTTTGTGACAATCTGTCAGATGAAAATGAAGCGGCAATCCTGGTTTGTTATTGGATCAATTAATCACTGTTGTTTGATTGATTATCTAAAGCCCCATTTCTTCCCATGTTTGACATTAGCAAGGAAAGGAAGCAAGTATTCGTCCTAGTGGAAAAGTTAAATCATCTAAGAGCTATCGAAGGGCTGTGGATTCCCTCACTGCCGAAGAAAGGGCCCTTGACACAAGTGATTCAGAGGATTACTGTCCATCTGATGCTCAAGAAGATACTCAGTCACCCTGCAAGAAGAAGAAAAACAAATCATGCACCACTTTGACACCTAACGACGCTGCATTGGATTCTCCTGCAAATTCAAGTAAACCGTTGCCAACTCAAACACCCAAGGACAAGCGAAGGGCATCCAACAGTGCCAATATCAATCCTAAGAGCCAATCAACCTCAGGGCCCAGCACACCCAATCCTTTTTCTCAATATGAAGAGTATGCGTTGAAGAGGGATGAAGGCCAGTTGGAGATGTAATCCTTGTTCCAATTTTATTTAACTGACATGCTTCTTTGACTTATTCTTTATTAGGAAAGTCACAAGTGGCTCGAGACACCCTCAGTTTTGAGATGTTGAAGTTTGAACGACAGGTCAACAACGATAATAAGGGGGTCAAGTTGGAGGAAAGGAAATTCAACCACTCAATTGAACTTGAGGAGAAGAAGTGGGATCATGGAATTAAATTAGAGGAAAAGAAGTGGGAACATGGAATAAAATTAGACGAGAGGAAATTAGACTGGGAAAGGGAGGAGAAGGATAAGGACCAAAGGTTTGAGATGGCCAAGATGGAACGTTTGGCTTGTCAGGAGCACATTGGTAAGAAGTATGACCTGTTGACTCAGTGTGTGGCTCATGGGAAGAGTACAGAAGAGATTGAACGCTTGGCAAATTTATTCAAATAGTCCACCTTTTTTGGCTTTGTTCGCACCCAACAAATCATTTGAAACATTGCATGTTACACATTAGAAAGAAAATCAAAAAAGCAAACTATCAAATATATTTTAAAGAGTTATCTAAAATAGCATCCATATCTCTAATAGTCCAGTTGCTTTTATTTGGATGATTAATATAGTGACCATCTCTAATAAGCTGAATGGCTTTTTGGGTTTTCTTGGGCAGTTGGCAAGATAACCCCATTCGTGTATGTGAAGAGTTGGGAGCAGTTTTTGAGGGAAGAGTCAGGTGAGAATAAGCAGTGGCTTTCCATGCACACTCAACTATACCATCAAATCCTGCAAAGTTGATGCCACAAGAATCGTCTGGAAAGACAAATTCACCTCCAGTGACTTGAAGATTATTCTCAACTAGCTTCCCAGTGTGTTTCTCAATGGGAATCCATAGGAAAAAGCTGAAGGGTGAAGAATTTGTGTCTTGGTGTGGTGTGTTTGCAAACTGGCCAAGGGTAAACGACAGGTGTGAGGTGAATCCTTTGCGGTGGGATGAATATTGGGAGCTAGTCCAGGGGCTTTGAGTCGAATGTGTTGTTTCTGGACCTCACGGAATAGGGGTTTGGATACAGATCGGAAGCACCGGCCAAGAAACTTATCGATTTTTGGAACATCCTTTTGAAGTGCTTCATAACCGTGTTGATCTGTAGCAACTTTGGAAGAAATGCCTGTTATACCGATTTGGGATTGTGCCTTGTAACCGTTTCGCCATCCCAGACTGTACATTTCACCCGAGTATGCTGGTCCATTGGATTTATTGGAATTTTGGAATTTCGCCTCGGCGGGTCCTGGTGGCGAGAATCATCCCCTCCTTGCTCCTCACTAATGTGCTGTGACTGTTCTAGATCAAGAGGAATAGCACATCGCCAATGGATGTTACAGTTCGTACTTGATCTTTCAACAGACAGCGGCACATCAGCTTGGATTGGGGAGGGGGTGGGCAGTGTCTGACTGTTGGTTGCAGGGGATTGGGAGCTGTGTGTGGCTGATGTGGGTCTAGGGAGAACATCAAGACTGGGAGGGTCCCGTGTAGAGCTATGGAACGGCAAGCTTGGCAAACAAGGGTGAGTATTAGTAGGAGAGATTTGAGATTGAGGCTCCTTAGTAGCGTTTCCTGCTTGAGTAGACACAATTGAGAGTGCACGTTGAGCTCGAGCTGAATCGTTGGAAGTAACTCCTGAATAATTCACAGGATCATTGCCAGTGATACTGGAAAAATCTTCAGGAGAAGCAAGACAATGAAAGCAGAATAAATAGATAGCCGTTTGTGTTAGCAAGATTTATGGAAAGTAGAGCTTGATGACTTACCTTTCCGACGAACAGTTGAGCAAAACTTGGAATCAGAGCTTGCAGCGCAAGAGTTGAAACGCAACTTGGAGAGCGGGGGTCAATGAGAGGGATGTGAGGATGGGTGAGAGTGTTAGGAGGAACCTTCATGGGATCCATCTGTGAAGGTTGTACAGCCATTGGTCCGACTGAGTGAGCAGGTAGAGCCACGTGATACAGTGGTACCCAAAGTCAAGCACTGACGACGAAGCTCAGCTTTGAGGTCAGAGCCAGTGGAAGCGGCTGCCCGTTTGTCATCTTCATCATTGGGTGTGTGATAGCTGCGCTGATCGGTAGTACCCTGGAAGAGTTGGCATGCATCTTTGGTTTGAAAGCCAGGTATCTCAAGAGGGGTAGCCGGTGTTTGAGTGAGGTTGGCAGCGATTTGAGAGATACAATCAGCGTTCATCCTCAGAAGTCGTTCACAAAAACGATTAAGCCGTTATGCGGTTATCCTATCCTCAGCGGTCGTAAACAATCAAGCGGCGCGGTTATCCTATCCTCAGCGGTCGTAAACAATCAAGCGGGTACGCGGTTATCCTATGCTCAGCTGTTGTAAACGATTAAGCGGATCAGCTGTTATCCTCAGCTGTTGTTCACGCACACAACTAATTGGTTAACAAAAACGAACAAGCCGTTATTGCCGCTATCCTGGGCTGTCATTCACGCACACGAGTCAGCTCTTATCTTATCCACAGCTGAGGTTACCCGCCAATAAGGCGGTTAACCTCAGCTGTCGTTCACACACAAGATTAAGGGGTTACCCTCACCTGTCGTTCACGAAAACGTTTGAGCAGTTATCCTGGTGAGCAGTCCTTGGCGTCGTTGTTATCCTCAGCAGCAGCCGAGTTAGAGTCTGAGGAGAGGTGAGTGTGTGTTAACGATTAAAATTTAGCACCTCAAAACAATTGTTGGATAAGGGAAGAGAACGAACTCACCAAGGTGCCAAAAAGGAAACAAATGGCAGACAACCGTTGGCAGGTCCCAATTGGCCTGCCAACCCGTCTGGGCGGTTTCAGCCATCTCCTGTGGCTTGGCCCAATTGAATCACCCACAACGAAGTGGCTTGGCCTGATTCAATCGAATTGGGCCGTCGTTTAATTGTTCCTGAGCATCTCTTGTTGCCAAGAACGTTGGCAACAAGAGATGCCAAAAACATTCATTCAAGGAGCGTTGGCGACCTATTGAGCTAAATAAAAAAAAACAGGATGGCATCAGCCAAAGAAAGTCAAGGTAATAAAAACAAGAGTGATCACACTCACCTTTGTGGAAGGGATTGATAAACAGAATGTATGTCAGCAAATTATCTGAGCACCAAAGAGGAGGGATGATGGGTTAATTGGCTTACCTTTTTCAGCCACAAAGCACATGAGCAAGCCAAGTTTTTCCTGATGATTTTTTAATGAATAAACAGCGTGAAATTTAAAAAGAAGAATTGAAAAATCAGAGGAAATGTTACCATGACAGTGTATCATGCACAATTGCAACATTGAAACAAATTGAGCTAGTGGAAGAAGCATTTTTTTTATACCGGTGGGTGGTTTTTTCCTGTAGAGATGTGGTTACTTAGGCAAGAAAAAATATTTTGATCCAACATATAAGTGTAAAAACTTTATTGATTTTATTGGCATTCCAGAAGAGAAGAGAACAATCATCTGTAATGAAGCAGAGCAATCAAGAAAAATTGGCACTGCGAGGAAACCAAATCAAAAGCAAGAGTCAGAAAGCTGGAAGTGTATTGTTCTGCAAGTGAATGTTGAATTATTCACCTTAGTTCAAGCGTGCAAGCGTTATGGGGCGTAACAGTCCACGTAATCCATTGTTACTAGATTCAACATTTTCCAACAAGGGCAGGGCTGCTTCTGGTTCCTCCTCATTGTAAAGTTCAAGCCACTGATCCTTGAGGTCCACTAGAAGATTATGCAGAACAATGCAGGTGATGATCCACTTGACCGTTGCCTTCATCTCACGAGGGTTCCTGATTTGTGATTGAAGTTCTCGCAAACTGGCAAATCGTCCCTTTAGAATACCGATGGCATGTTCAATTCGTACTCTTTATTGGGCTAGATGGTAATTGAAATCCACATTCTCAGGTATAAGCAAATCAGAACCTTTGTAGGCTGGAACAGTATGTTGATCACTTGAATAAGCAGAGTCGGCCAGGAGGAATTGGTGTTGGTCAAAGAATCGTTCTGGATTTTGAGCAAGCTTCATATTAGAGAAGACATAACAATCGTGACAGGATCCTGGGTAGCCTGCAAGGTACGATATGAACTTTTTGTTTATGTCACAAACAAGAGTGACCGAAATAGAGTAACTGTTTTGAAAGCAAACAACACATCAGCTCAGAATTGGTAAAATAGTGGAACCAATGCAAACGATCCAACTGTTTTTTCCAATCCCAGTAGTGGTTACCGTCCACCGGAGGCTTTTGACTCAGTGGAATGGTTGTTCCATCAACAAAGCCAACACATCCAGGGAAGCCTTCATCTTGCATGACCTGAGATGATTCCATATGTTCTTCTTGAGTCGGCCATGATACCAAGTGCGAGCGCATTTGATAAGGAATCTTGATCACCCGACATGTGTAAAGGTTGATCGTTCCATAGCCAACTTGGAAGAGATTCTTGAGTCTGAAAACCGCAGCACCATTTCCGTTTGATCCAAGATGGCACATAGCAATAGCGAGTTGGACTGATGTGTCTCATTGAGGATTCTGAGAGGAGTTGTGAAAGATTGGATTTGACTCAATCAGTTGAAGAAGATTGAGGAAACATGGGAACAACATTCGAAAAAGCTGGAGGAAGCATGATTGAGGAAGTTCTTGAATGATTGAAAGGTCATATCGAGGATGGAATTGTGTAGTGGTGCCTCTGGCATTGAGGTATCATTTCTGGAGTTTTGATCGACAATAACGGTAGAAATCTTCAAGACCTCAGTCTTTGTTATCTGATTCAAAAATCAATACTGTTGCAGCAGAGTTGGCCGCTTGAAATAGTTGCTTGTGTTGAGAGGGTGCTTGTTGCATGATTGGTTGAGGTGAGGTGTGATGTTTGCTTGGTTTGACAAGAGGAAATGGATTGAACGGTGCAGCGTGAGCTGATGAGAGATGTGATTTAATTGGGTTATTTTGGAAATGAAGGATTTGGATGGAAAACCAGGGTTTTTCATTTTCAAAATCTGTTCGGTTTTTAGCTACCCCTTTTTGAAAACCCGTTGATTAGAAATTGTGGATTTGGCAATTTCTAATCAACGGGTTTTAATGGTGGATTTTGTCATATTTGATACCCCCTATTATGTTTGGTTGGCTGCAAAGGATCTTGCAGACCTCCAAAACCTTTGTGTCTTTTGTGCATGTATTTTCCATAATTTGTGTAATTATAAGCTGATCAAAAAGCTGAAAAGTTGAAGCGGTTGCAAGATGCAAGGGATTTTATTGGGGCAGAAAATAATGGTTGATTTTATCACCTGTTATTACTCCAGCCAAACGGGCCAGTTGAAATTTTATAACAGGTTTTGTGCAGGCTTACAATTCTTGGTACATTTAGGCTACAGGAATATGTGTCAAGTTATTTTTGTACAAGAATATCATACAGCTATTGTACAGGTTGGAGAGGTAGAAATAACAAAACTTTGAATTCCAATGCAATGAGACTCGCTATCTTAACAGATAGACGATCAGACCATAAGAACCTCTGTAACAAAGACATTGACATGAAATATGTTAGTTGTCTAGATCTCTTTCTTGTTCTATCTCGCATTATCGGCACGATTGCTTATTTATCAACAACGCTCAACTCAAACAGAACTCCCATCAAATACTCGACTATTTTTCCGACTCACTTCCATTTCCTATTCTCTCTTTTTCCTTCTATTCTCTAAGAAAACTACTAGTCGAGTTGCTCTTAGGTAAATGTCTCTACATTATATTATTGTTACTACTTATGAGATCATCATCTAACAATGAAATAAATCTCTTAGTTGTTTCAAATCTATTAAAAATGGCAGAGTGTATAAGAGTTTTAAGAGAGTGGCTGGTTTTTTCTTCTTCTGGATGATCTACTAGAGTAAGCAGTTGGATTGTGCTCTTGTAACTTTCGCTTCCCTGTCGTTTCTTCCGCTTTGCGAAGTAATTTGGCTTTGAGTAACTTCGTGTTTCTTCCATGTGCATTGGCATGCGTTTTGACATGCTGAGTTAAATTACTAATAAGAAAAGAAAAGAAAACAACTCATGAGATCAGCTATTTTTATCTTCTTCTTCTTTTTTTTTTGAGGGCAGATGGGAGAGCTGAATAACCTACTCGGTTCTACCAAAATATCTCTCACAAATTTGACATTGAAAAGGCTTTAGTTCGTCATGCGTTGCCCAATGTCGTTTTAAATGTTCCAAACGTTGAAACTTTCTACCGCAAGCTTCTTGAGTATTTTTGGAGGTCCGAATGCACAGATATTTCCCGTCGGCCGTCTTTTTAACCAAATGATGATGATCGAATCCTCGGGGCGGGGGCGGAGGAGGAGGGCCTGATCTTTTAGAGCCGGTTAGAGCGCTGCTTCTTTTAGATAAAGGCTCTGCCGTGGAGTTTTGAGGGCCAGATGATCCGAGCTTCCTCGCTGAGGTGACTCTTTTACCGGATAGAGGGGGATCGACGATCTTCTTCTCGCAGAAGATACCTTGTGACTCCCAATTGCCGGGCAAAAACGAGGCTTTCCCATAATTGGGTACATGACTTGATCCGGTTACTAAGTCTTTTGGTTTCCCGCTGGGATCTTGGACGCATATCAGGCTGTTGGGCTGGACACATCTTGTCGTAAATACTTCACTAGCACAAAATACGTCATCAATTCGCGGTTGCGGGGGATGTGATAGAGCAGCAGACCATGGATAATTTTGTGCTATATTATCGATTGGGATCGTGGGGTGTGCGGTAGCTGAAGCGCTCGGTGCAAAGTGGAGGGAAACTGGTGGCTCGGTCAGGGTATGAACTCCCTCCTGTTGCCCGAGTATCCCATCAGACCGCCCAATGAGGGAGTGGAAGGGAGGGCTGTTGGTGGGGTGGGTTTCTAGAGTACAATTCGGTGATAGATTCCAATCCACTCCAGGTTGCTCAAAGTCGGAATAGAATGAAAACCCATCGTTGGATCCAAGACCACAACCATGGGATAAAGAAGAGGAGAGCTCCGGCATCGATGGTGGAAAGTCCATGTCATCTCCTGCCGTGCAAGGGCGGGATGATACAGGGGAAATCGAATCCTCATAGCTAATGGCGGAGAATAGGAAATTGGGCGATGTCGCATCGCACTACATATATCCAGCTACACAGCTCAGTTGCACAACCAACTTGAGCATTACCAGTGAAAATTTGTAACAGACCTTTTGATAAGCATTATGAATGGCCCCATCCTCGAAGTTGAATGTGGTGTTCTCGAACGCCTTGCAGGAGTGATCCACATGTGGTAAGGTCATTGGAAGGGAATAGATGTTGGGCATGATTTGGTTTGGATCATATCGGAGAGGGAGAATAACTTCGTGAGGGCCTGTAGATTTTCCTCAAATGTGAGTGTTCACAGTAATGAAGGTTTCCTTGCCGGTTCAACTCACCAGAACGGGCATCGAAGCCAGAACAGTAAAAATCTGACATATCATCCGCGGCCGCGAGTCCCGCCGCCGAACTCTCGTAAGACAGCGAGCCCGGCTTCAGGTCAACCCAGCCACCAGGAGAAAGCTGCGGTGAGTGACCTTCTCCTAGCGGCACTAGCTGGTAAGAATCCGACATATTTCCGAAAAAATAAATGTAGGGATTGTAAAGATTGTGTACTACGATTTTCTTTTTCTAGGTAATATCGAAGAATTAAAGCTGATGATCAGATGTTGCACCTTTGTTTTGGTTAGTAGATATAATGGATAGAGCTGAAGAGGAAATATAGACAACGAAGGGGGGGGCGGTTATTTTATGTGACTGTTGGGTGGAAGTAATAGCGAAGAAGAAGATTTGCTGGGACCTGATCGGCGAACCATAGAGCCAAAGCAGTCAATATAAGTAGCATGATCCATCTTCTAAGGTGTTTAAGGTATGCATGGTAGTAGTACACTACTACCTTCCTGTTGAACACGCGTAGAGCAACACAAATTATTACCCGATATGCAGAAGAGGCAAATATCATCAGATGGTCAATGGTTAGCTTTTCTAGAAGAATATACGCACCTGGTAGACTGGCTCTACCTCGCCTTTCGGTTCGCTCTAGTCATCTCACGACAGACAGCTCGAGTTGCATTCCACACCACAGATGGTTAGGGCCTTGCTACTACATCGTAGCCATACATAGCTTATACCTGGCAGGCTGGTTGTAACTTCGCCTTGCGTTCTGCTCTAGTCAATCTCACGTATCATAATCCACGCCTCTGCACGTTCCAATCCACACATCAGATGGTCCAAAACCAACTGGGTGCTGTACCTCTTCTTACCTGGTATATACTTATGCAGAGCTGGCGCTCTACGTTGCCTTTCATTTCGCCCTAGTCTCTAGTCATCTCACGACAGCTTCAAGTTGCATTCCACGTCACTCAGAGATGGGATAAGGCGGAATCTATAATACTACCGATTGGTCCTTCAGTCCAAATATCCTAACAAGCCCTACTGCAACCGGTGTCAACTTTCAAATCCAGTATGCAATGCACATGCGAGGCACCTGGCAACTGCGTCAACGATGCGCTTTGTGTTTTTTTATAAGATTGCTTCTAAGGCAATCGCTCACTCTGTTTTCGCGCGTTTTTGGCTTTTGCAACGATGTCAGCTGGACGTTGAATCAAACCCGCATAGCACCATGTATGTTTAAGTCATAAGTATGCTTACTTCTTGTCCCTTATAATGTATTTCGTTGCATGCAACAACTCCTCATCATTCAAAAAACAGAAAATGCCATGAAGAGAGAGGAAAATTGGCTTATAAGGAGCTGGAAGTTTTTGTGGCCCTCTTACACAGTGCAAGTATACAGAGTTGTGTGTAATATCAATGCTATTGAATTTCGAGCTTTTAGCGTTTAACTCCTTGTATGTAGAGCTCGAGGCCTATCAAAATAACTGCCTCTTATCCCTGAAACTATGTACTAAATCATAGAACTGACATGTATTGTGATTCGAAGAATGCTTGGACAACATCTTTGGGCTTGTTGCTCAGGAATCGGGGCATTCCCGAATTTGCTGTTTATTCTGTTTCTTGTGTTTACCCTGTGGATGAAATCAAGCGAAGCCCAATGAGCCGCTGTGTGTAGCAGAAAACAAATTTTCAGCTCCTGATGTGCATTGCAAGCACATAAAATCAAGCCTTAACAACTTTGAAGTTGTCCGGCCATTATTCAAATCAAAATTGCATTTTCTTTTCTGGATGACTTGATGTTGGTATTTGCGGAACCAACTTTACACACACCTCAAAGCTTGAATATTTTTGGTCAAAGAATATATTTTTTTGCCACAGATAAGATTGATCAGTCTTGGAATTTGGAGAAGAGAGGGTTAGAGGATTTATGAACAGACTCAAGGGATACTCAGAGTGTGGTTGATGTTGAACAGAGGAGAACTGATGGTTTGGGATTTATGGTCCTAGGTTATGTATTTCAATTCTAGATATAAGTGGTTCAAGTTGTGGTAAAGTGATATAAAGAAGGACTACGCATAATGGATGTGTAAGAAGATAGGAAAAAGAGAGCATTGTTTGAGGGTACAATTGAGTCACTCAAAACCATCTACAACTTCAGGAATTTATGAATACAAGAGTGCAATGAGTTAGTGCAAAACAATACATATAATCACATTAAATGTCTCTGTCCATTCTAATAATATTGTATTATTATTCATTAAACAGCAAGTCTTTTGGGGATGAAGAGACAGAATTCCAGAGGCAAGATGGAAATCTACAGGTGTTTACAGATGGCAATGGGCAGTCATCCACCCTTAATGCCAATTTTTTCAAATTGAAAAGATTGAAGTTGTCCAGATAGGTTAAGTTAGAAGAAGATATTTAACCTTGTTAGCTAGAAAGAATTGTATGACTTCCCATATCTACTTTCCATAATGTTAATTTAGATGGAGTAGTGTAACTTAATTACCTGGAAAAAGCATGTATGAATTACCCAAAACTTTAGTTAATTCAGCCGCAAAGGCTTGATTTTGAAAATTGATTAAGGTATATTCATTTAGGTCTGATCAGAAAACAGCATTAGGATTAAGGAACCTAGACATCTTTTCAGCTTAGAGACAATTCCTAATTAAACCTGTCAACTATGCAAAAAACTCAAGAAAATGCAGGCAGTTGAAAGTCAAAAAGTATAAAGGGGCCTTTGTACTTTTGCACATCAACTTCCGGCAATTTCCTGAGTTTCTTTTTTTTGTAGTTTCATTTTCTGCACACTTCCATCATAATTTCCTAGGTTGAATTCATCCTAGTTGAAATAGGATACACCAAATAAAGCCAAAATAGGTTTCTCTTCACCAAAGAAATATAACCCAAGTTGAGATGCACCAAGTTTAGATTGACTATCCCAGTTTAAATATGATAGCCTCAACCCAGCCAATTATTGGAATCTATGTGTACAAAACTCTGGCTCAATTTCTATACAACACCAGGTAATATCACAGTGCTGAAAGGTTATCAAGGTAATAATAAATATTCCTTCCTCTGCAGTAGTGTCCAAACTTTGCACAGAGGGTAAAAAACCCAATAACTTTTATTTCTGATCTACATACCAGTCAATTGGAGAAGACTAACAGCTAAACGTATAGGTTTGGCTGTTTTACTTCTTTTTGAGTAATTTTAGCCCTATAAATATCTAAAACACAGCTGGAAAGCACTCAAAAGCAGATTGGATACTGTCTGAGGTAGTATTCTTGCAGAAAATTCTTTATAAGGAATATATAAAGGGCAAGCATGAGGAGTTCTAAGGTAACTTGAGGAGTATTCCAGTAAATAAAGGTGGGTTGGATAAAAAAGGAGAATGACACTAATCTAAAAGTAGGAGGAGAATATTCAGAGTATTTACCAATGTGGTACTGGGTGAATATGTTGAGTATCCAATACAATTGCAGGAAATGACCTCCTTTTATATTCTGGAGGTCCTCAGGGGGAGGCTCTAAAATTTTTCTGGCTGAAAATTTTTCTCTAATGTATCATGATTCAAATGCACTATGATGAAATGGGAATGGTTTTGTATTAAGCACAGTATTTTATATGTCCTCATGAAATCATGCCATTATGTATAACCAATCACATCATGGAACAATTTGTTTAATAGAATAATAATGGGAAATTACCATGGAATTAGGAAATTTCATTCTTATTAGGATAACTTTAATATTCTTATATTTATGCAAATAAAATCATTTTCTCTCAGCTGTTATGAAAATAATTTTAACCCATATCTTATCAATAATTTTAATCCATATCTTATATCACCTGGAAGAATCAAAGATCACTTGTCTGAAAGTTACATAGCAAGGTATAAAGAGTCATTTGTACTATCTGATGTCACATTTAGACAAGTAATCATTGTGTTGTCCTATTTTATGGTACTAAGTAACTTTGAGCTATGATAAAGTACTAGAAGGAGTAGGAGCTTGGTGGTGGTTTGAGTGAGGTACCCCATCTAATTTTACATTGCAAGTTGATTTATCAACTAATATTTTAGGAATAATTATTATTTATAGTAGTAATGAAGTATTTTATTATCCTTTAAAGCCAAGTCAGTCCTTGAGATACTCTGGAGTATCTCTAAGGCTGAGAGTTATACTGGAAATGTGGGTGATATGCATAATGGATGGCAGAGGTAAAGTAGGCAGTGACCTGAAAACCGGTTGCAGGCATGGTACAAAAGCTGCTCTGGGACCAAATTTGAGCTTGGTTTTTTCTTTTTTGATAAATACACATGAAGACTATTTCCATGATAACATGTAGTTAGCCAATAATGAATCAGTGCAAGAGGATGATAGCGAATATGTTCCATTCTGTGGAGGATGGTAATTTAAAGGATAGGTTTAGCCTGGGCATTGATACACACATAACAACACCAATGGAAATTTGTGCAGCCCTTGCACAAGTCAATGGAAATCTGTGTGTGCCTTTGGTGTGTGTTTATCAACACCCCTTTAGCCTTGAGCCTTATCTGATAGCTGCTAAGATTTAACTCAAATATTTTATTTGATACCAGAAGCAAAGGGATTCATCAATTGTCCAAGATTTTCCAAAAAGACAATATGTATAACTACTTGTTATGAGCTGTAGCTGGGACTCTCGATGTATATAGCCTATCAAGTACAGTTCACAGCCCACACACCTAACCCCAAGTCTCATCTCTCTCTCAGACCAGAGCTTAACAAATTGGCTCCCATGCACCAGGATTGGAATTGGTGACACTCGGGTGCAGGGGTGCCACCTAGCTGTTGACCTGTTGACCATCAACAGTCAATAAATAGCATTGACTACCTATTGCCTCTCAATGATATTATTATTTTCCAACAATTATTCAAAGTGAGCCTTTTCTAAAAAAAATACTTTTTGTACACTGTGCCTTGTCCAGTACACCATCAAGTTCAGCTATCAGGCCAGCCATAGAATATTTCAAGAAGAGGGATGACTGGACTTGCCCAGTTTAACTGGAAGGAACTCAAGGTGATGTTGTCCAGACTTGGGATCACCACCTATTAAATCAAACTCCTGAGCCAACTGCTTGTTATGTATTTATGTACATCCTTAAAAGGTGATCGACATTTTATATGGAAGATCAGTTAAGTTTCGATCGGGGGGGCTCTCGGGGGTTGATGATGAGCTCTATAAAAAGCTCAAAAAAAAAAAAAAATTAAAAAAAATTCGATCGACTAAAACAAGACATCCACCCTCAACCAACATGAGCCAGTCATCAGAACTCAGACCACTCACAACACTCACCACCACCAGACCAACACTACACAACCTACAACCAACTAACAACAAGACTACCAACGAACAACAACCACAACCACTCTCAGCTACTTCATCACTTCATGCACCCGACCAATACTCCAACCCATCCTCATCAGTCAGTAGGGCAAGCTCAGCCAGAAGCACTTCCAGCGTACAGGCAGTCCCATTCAGAATCCCAACCAGACTCACCTCAACCCAACAACAACTACCACAACATGAACAACATGAACAACATGAACAACAACAACAACAACAACTATCATCATCGTCATCCAACATCAACCAACTCATGATCACCAACGTCCTACCACTCCAGAACCTAGCTATCTCATCAAACACTCCTTCAATCCACCGCCCACCACTTCCACGAAATCACACTGGATCTAGCGTGACCAACACGGCCCGGAAGGGTATCAAAGATTTCATCGTCAGTCCAATCTCAGTAGACCAAAGATAGAAAAGACAAAAAACAGTGCTTAAATCTCACCTTCTAACTAGGTTGGCGACATCCTCGGCGAAGGATCATACTCTACCGTCTACCATGTCACCGATAGACTACCTCCCAATAAACAGTTTGCACTCAAAGTACTTGACAAACGTCACATTCAAAAGGAGAAGAAAACTAAATATGTGGCCATCGAACGTGATACTCTCAACTTACTCGATCGCCATCCTGGTTGTATTCGACTCTATTCCACCTTCCAAGACGAATCCTCACTCTGTCAGTCTCTCTTAACTAATCTCAATCAAATCCGTCTATCCATCCGTATTTATATCTATCTATCTATCTATCTATCTATATATATATACCCAACGAATCATCCTATTCTCCTCAGATTATCTTCTGGAATATGCTCCCAAGGGTGAAATCCTAAAATCTATCAAGACAGTTCGTCTAAAAACTCTCTCTTCCCTCTAATACCAAACAAAAAGGCAAAAAGAAAGAAACTCATTCTTTATTTAATTCATTATCTTAGTTGGGATCATTTTCAACCGATTGTGCTAGGTTTTACGCTGCTCAACTATTATCTGCCATCGAACACATGCATTCCAGAGGGGTTATTCATCGAGACATCAAACCTGAAAAGCAAGCCTTCTATTTTCATTGAAGAAACCCGCAAGAATGCTGACTAGCTGCTTTCTTAATTTTATTCTTTAGTATCCTGTTGGACTCCGAGATGCGAATTAAGATCGCTGATTTTGGAAGTGCCAAGATCTTAAATCCATCATCATCATTAGCCACAACGACGAAGGATAACGCACAAGAGCCTGGTTAGTTTACTGGTCAACCATCAGAAATATCTGCCGTCTGATAGACCCTTTTCTCATCCAGAGCGATCCCATTCCTTCGTCGGAACGGCTGAATACGTCAGTCCGGAATTACTGGTACAAAAAGTGACCAGTCAAAGGTACATTTTTTTTATCCTTGCTTTTTTGGTTTTCGAGGCTTCTTACTCATCGGCGATCTTGGACAGCTCGGATCTCTGGGCATTCGGTTGTGTGTTATTCCAGATGATTGCGGGCATCCCACCGTTTCGCTCCCGAAGTGAATACCTTACTTTCCAGAAGATTACCCATCTGGAGTATGAGTTCCCAGTCGGATTCCCAACAGAGGCACAGGATTTGGTCACCCGACTTTTGGTACTTGAGCCGGAGATGCGCATCGGGGCCTCGGCGCAGCGTGGAGGCATTGAAGAAATCAAGGCTCATCCGTTCTTTGAGACCATCGACTGGCACCGGCTCTGGGAGCTCGTCCCGCCCGTGCTCCAGCCTGGCCTTGTCGTCGCTGCTCATCCGCCCGATAGCCTCGGCGAACTCTCTGGGCCCATCTATCCCCCCGACTTCTTCGATGAATTCCATGCCCCTCCTCCGCTTCCCTCACCCGATTCCCCACTGCAGCCTGATTATCTCCCACCTCCCGCCGGCCTCGGTCTCGCTCTCCTCGATACCAACGACCACACCCTCCTCCATAACCATGTCGATAACGATGAAGATGACGATGACCCCCCCGAATCTAAAGCCACACTCGGTAACGCACTCTCCAGACGCAAGTCATGGTTGCTCGGCGGCGGCCGTAGGAAGATTAAGGAAGACCCGTACGTGTGTTCTTCTAGCGGTGAAATGACTTGGTGAGCCACCCCATAAATAATATTCAGATTACCTGGAAGGTTTGTCTTTCCTGGCAGTGTGAATCAACAGACTTATTTGCTTGTCCAATCAAAACACGGATTTCATCAATCAACGGTAGGGCAGAAGTCTATCTACCAAACGAGCTAGTGATCTATTCGTCAGTGATCAACGAACTATGGGGGCCGAATGGGAGCAGCGTTACGAGCTCAGGAAAGCCAGTCTCAGCACGGGAGATGATGGTCGAGAGTTTACGGGGGAAAAAGAAGAAGAAACGGCAGCTCATCCTGACCGATTTCCCTCGTCTTTTGTGTGTCAAGGAGGATGCCAAGAGCTCCAAGGTTCGAGTCAAGTTCGAGGTCTTGTTCAAGCCTTTGCCCACCACCTCGACAATAGCCATCGGTGGTGGCGGTGGTGGTCCCACTGTCTCGAGCTCAGATCCTTCTTCGATCATTGACAATGGCCATTGTAAAACTCTTTCTGCCGCATCCTCATCCTCCAACCATTCCACCTCCACAAACTCCACAGCCGTCCGTCCTCCACAGCACTCGACTCTTAACCAGAATCTTCTTAAAGAATCTTCTCATCTTTCTAATCAGTTCTTACTCTTCAAAAACATCGCTTTGGAGAACTCTCGTTGTTTCAGAATCGAAACCGTTTTGAGTCCTTTTCCTTCTGTTACTTCTTTCATGTTCACTTCAAAATACCAACAAAAGAAGAGAAGAATTTAGAACTGATTATTACAACTATTATTCCTTCTTTTTTTTGGCGTGGGGGTGGAGAATGATAGGTTCCTACAGCAGATCCATCGAATTGTGAGAATGGAAAGGCACATGTAAGGAGGTTTGAAGATAAATCTGAGGCCGCTGAAAGATGGACTGACGAGATTAATTTGGCATTTCGAGTCGCTAATAATCTTGTGGATAAGCCCACTAACAAATAAATAAATTATTCCTTCTTTATTATTTATACTTCATGTTTTCATCTTATAAAAAAGTTCGTTCTTTTGTGTGGAATGTTTTGTTTTGTTTGTTGGGTATTCAGTTGGGGTTCTCAAAGTTAACAACATATCAAAGCATACCAACCTAAAGCATGAAAAAATAATAATGTCTTTGTATGTAATTTGCATATTGAAGAACTGATGCCTTTTGAGGCAGAGAGAAGAGGTTGTGTAGGCTCGAGGAGAAAATGCACGAGACTGGGGATAAAGAAAAAGAACCCCAGAATGGGCCTGGTGGGGAGGAAGAAGGCTCTGCACTACAAGAGACTCAATGGTCTCAGGGAAAAGGCGCAGAGGAATGATGACCTGTATTTCTTCTCTATCTAAGGCTTATAAAGTATTGTGACTAGGGGACAATCTGTGGGACAGAAGGTGTAATGAATATGCATCAGGAGGGAAGGAAATGAGTGACATCAAATGGAAAGGGAAAGGAAGAGAGACAGAGACATGAAATTCCAACACATATTTGCCTGCAAAGATAGTTTTTTTTTTTTTTTTCACAGGAGTATGTCACAATATGATGAGTTTTTATGTTTTAACTTTGAGAACCCCCATTTATATGAAACCTTTTTTGTTGTATATATCTTTGTACATCAAATTAAGGTACTCAAAGTTTGTATAATTATGCAGTTGTGCAACCAACTCTGTGCAACCTATTATAAGAAAACAGAAAGAAAGACACAAGCATAAGTTGGTATTTCTGAGTTGCTAAAAATTCTCATGAGTGACTGCATGAGAAGGATTACATATACTGGACTGTAAGATCCCATAAGAAGGAAAAACTTGACCTGACCATGGGGGCCAAATGTTTGGTCTGCTATATCTTTCAGCACATTATCAAGCCCCAAAAGTGTAACTTTTGGCATTTTTGGAGTGTGTACTTTCCAACCTCAAAAATGGTGATAAAACTTTAGCCAGAAATCCTGAAATAAAATTGAAGTAAAGTTTTCAACAACTGATCAATCTATATTTTTACAATGAGACTTATGAGTGACATTAAGGACCAAAATAAGATGAGGTCTTCTGATTACTTGATGTAGACTATTATATCAAGGCTATCTGCAAGTGATCAGATTGTGGTTGAGACAAAGTTGAAACAAAAATCATGCTTAATCAACTACTAAGATCATAGACTACATATATTGAAGGCTAATTGACTAGTATAAAACTACTACTTAAGGTAAAATGATTACATTGTGTGCTTATCTGTGCTACCAGGCTTACTCATGACACTTGAAAAATTGACTAAGAACAACAATCACCAGGAAAAATCAATTGTCACCTGACATCTGGTGACATCAAGAAACAATGGATGTAGCTTTGTGGTAGCTATGGTTTTACTCCCACTAGGCTACAATGGCCCCTTTGTGTCCTACAAGGGGCTATACTGAGGCCAACTGTACACCAATGGGTACATCATTGACCTAGGCTGATGTCACCTGTAGTCTAGGACAATTTATTTTTCCTGGTGATGGTTATATTCTTAAATATTCCTAGAGGAAGGCATTATAAGTAAGGAAGAGACAGAATTCCACAACAAACAGTATTAAAGTCTATACATATACAGTAGTCAAATACTGTGAGCCATCAGATTTTCTCTGGCACACATATTTATGCGTTTAATGTATGAAACAAGTGATATGCAAGAGTAAAATGAGTCTTTTTACTTTTAGATTTAACTTGTAGATAAGTGGCTATTTAATTTCCTGGTGAATTTAGCCTCCTAAAAAATTAAACCTTTGACCAAATCAGGCTCCCTGAAAGAGAATTTTGAGGGAATCCAACCTTATCTCTTATCCATTGAATCAGCTTGGAGCTCACTTGACACACTTCCAGCCTCATTTTGTATACAAGAATCATATTTTGTTGGAGTTTTTTTCCACAGGGGAATTTCAGATAATGGAAAATCTGTTATGATAATAGTCCCTCATATATTCAAAGTACTGTGACACATAATGCTGTGTCCCTGGCTAGATAGTTTACTTGGCTGTGGCTCAACCAGCTTGAGGTGATGGTATCAGTCTCCTCTGGGGACACACCCATCAGAATCCACACCAATTACCCAGTGTAAACTCCTACACACACCATATGTTTTTAAATTTGGTTTGCAACTCCTGTGTATAGTGTAGTATGTTTTTGAGTGTTTGTATTTCACAGGAAAACAGGAAGAGCACTACATTATCCTGTGGGACTTGTTGATCCAGATCTTCTATTTGGTCTCAGTATCTAGAGAGCGATAGAGCTTGAAAATAAGAAATATAAAATTGCAGAGCAGATGGTGACCTGATGGGCTATTTTCCTGGGTTTGAACTGGAAAATGAGGGGTAGAAACAAATCTACCAACACTTCTTAACCCTAAAATTGAATTGGTTTAACCAAATGTTTGGTGGGTGTGATCCAACAAACTTATTTTGGAGTCTCTTCGAAATGACTTGGAGAAAAAAAATCAATTTGAATCACCAACCCTGGTCGTCAGAGAATTTTTGTGAGGGCATTAATAAAAAAAAAACCCGGTTTTTTCCTGTTTTTACCCTTTTTTTTTTTGTTCTTTTTTTTTTCTTTTTCCAACACCGGTTGTTCCTGCGG